>JAPKLY010004077.1:0-15895 GCA_026898435.1 Prunella vulgaris
GATTTATGTGGATGACATAATTTTTGGATCTCCTAATCTGAAGCTTTGTGAGAAATTCTCCAAGCTGATGACTGGGAAATTTGATATGTCAATGATGGGAGAAATGAATTTCTTTCTGGGTCTCCAAGTCAGGCAAACTGACTCCGGAATCTTCATAAATCAGTCCAAGTATGCGAGGGACTTGATTTAGAAATTTTGAGTTCAGTCCAGCAAAGTCTCACGTATTCCCATGAACACGAATGAGAAGCTGGATCCTGACAAAGAAGGAGTCTCAGTAAATCAGACTGAATATAGAGCACTGATAGGATCTTTATTGTACCTGACTGCTAGTCGTCCTGACATCACTTATGCAGTTGGAGTTTGTGCAAGGTATCAGTCTGATCCAAAGAAGAGTCATCTAGAGAGTGCCAAAAAGATACTGAAATACCTAAGAGGTACAGTCAATCTAGGACTTTGGTATCCCTCTGATGACAACCTAGAACTGACTGGCTATTCAGATGCTGATTATGGAGGCTGTAGACTTGATAGGAAATCAACTACAGGCACATGTCTGTTTCTAGGGAGTAAACTGATCTCTTGGTTTTCTAAGAAACAAACCAGTGTTGCAACGTCTACTACTGAGGCTGAGTATATGGCAGCAGGCAGTTGTTGTTCTCAGATCCTTTGGCTGAAACAACAACTGAGAGACTACCAAATAGAGGCCACTGAAGTCCCAATCTATTGTGACAATAATAGTGCCATTGCCATATCCCAAAACCCAGTCTTACATACAAGGTGTAAGCATGTAGACATCAGGCATCATTTTATCAGAGATCATGTTGAGAAGAAGGACATCAGGATGGAGAGAGTCCTTACTGAAAAACAGAGAGCTGACATCCTGACTAAGGCTTTGCCTGAAACCAGGTTTGTTGAGTTATCAGTAGAGTTAGGACTACTTGACCCAGGCTTAGGAGATTCTATCTGAATCTCTGATCAAAATGCATAAGGTCAAGGGGAATAACTATTTTGGACTCAGGATAAAGGAATCTCAGAGAGAATGTGAATGGTTGTAGGGGGAACATTCAGTATAAAAAGGATGATCAGTATAGACTGACTAAGCTTCAGGACACAGAACTCAGGGCTTGTCACCCTGATAGTGCAATAAGTGGTATCAGTCAGAATACAAATCTGACTGACTGGTATGTTTCCTGATTTTTATCTAGTCATCTGACCTTGCGTGCATTATCCTTATACTGTTTGCTGTATTGTCAAATTAATTTAATTTGTGAAATGATCCCAGCTATTCGTTTTAATATTCGGTTATTATTTAATACAATTTATTTGAATTAAATACGGACATGCTCTAATGAACATTTAATGCACTGTGGGCGGGAACAGTTTTCGATAAAGTTTGACCAATTACTTTTGAAAAACTGAAGAGTCTACATATTTTTTGAGTTTTGATCTTAATCGTTGAATCCTATAAGTCATTACTTTATGAGCCATCCGATTCAAACCGAATTTTTGTATAAATATGGGAAGATTGTGCTATTAAAACTTTTATGCACCCAATATTTTCCTAACATATTTTCTCTAAAACCCGATTCTCTTCAAATCTTCAAACTTATTTCCATGGCTTCTCCATCTGCAGATTCTTTCTTTGGAAATCGTTTCCACTTAAGAAATGAAATTCATTATGAACCCTTTGGGGATTTTTCTTCTAATCACCCGGATATTTTGCCTGTGCGAGAATTATACAAAAATGCAGGTCTTCTGCAATTCATTACAGCCAGACCACAGAGACACCACCCGAGACTTGTTGCTGCCTTCTACCTGAAGATGGCGCAGAACAAGGACTCCCAGGAGTGGGAGACATGTATACCCCTTTCTTCATGTGTGAAGGGAAAGTATGGCGAGGAAGAGATGACCAGGAGATGGGTCACTATCAACCTCAGGCAGAAGATCAGAGAGGTTCTGAATCTTCCTCATACAGGACGAAGCCCAGTGGACTATGGGTTTGGAAACGAGAAGGACTATCTCCAGTCCCTTTGCGATGGGGCTGTGGTTCTGAAATCTGGTCTGAACAAATATGTCCTGAGAACAGAGAATAGACACTTCTTTGATCTGACAAGTCAAGGAGTGATGGGGATTGCCGGAGGATTGGAGCAGATCTCCAGGCCAAAACTGTACACAATGATGGCCATCTCGGACGCCTCAATTCATAATTTTGATTGGGAGGAATACTTTCTCCAATTGCTGGTAGCTGAGACCAACAAAATAAAGTATTCGCCTGAGGGTCAGGCTACGTTCGAGGCCAAGATGCATTTTGGCACCAAAATCTCACTGATTTTGGAGACCCTGGACCTCGGGGACGTAGATCAGGCCCAGTCCCTCGAGCTTCCACCCAAAACTGACCTCTTCAGAGCTTATTCCAGTGATGCTGGCACCAGGAGAAGACCACATACTCAGAAGAAGAAGGCCCAGGCGAGCATGACTGAAAGAGTCAAGGCTCAGGCAGCCAAGTCTTCAGAGTCCGATACAGCAAAGCCTACTGAGGATAAATCTAAACCCTCAGGACCCAAGCAACAAACTGAAATTTCTTTATTCAGGGTCAGCTGAGCGAGAGAAAAAGCTCATGGAAGAGCGAGAGAAAAAGCTTGTGGAAGAGAGAGCTGCTGAAGAAGCTGTTCAGCATGCAACTCCGGAGAGGGAACCGGCTCAGGCCGCGCTTGAAATTGCTCCCATTACGTCTGTTCCGGATGTTGCATCACCTGATCCTGATCAACTGATTCTCAACATTTCCGCAACCTATCAGAGTGTGAAGAAGGATGAGGGGGAACCTGCTCAGGAAGGAGGAGATGAGTAGGAGGCTGCTTAACCAGTTCAGGCTGAAGCCCCATGGCCATTCCCTGCGCCCGATATGAACGACCTATCAGATTTTGAGATTGTAGCAAGGGGAGAGGCAGCTAAAATGGTGGAGAGAAGGTTTCCTGACCTCTCTGAAGCTCAGAAGGAGGCAGTGGTGCAACTCCGCACTTTTGCCATGATCAGAAACGCTACATGGTCTGAGCTCAGTCAGCTAGGAGAGTCCAGAGGATGGGACTGCATTGCAGAGTTAGAAGCCGCCCTCTTTGATCATTTTGGTGTGAACTCTCTACATCAATTGATTAAGATGGTGGATTTTATCAAAACAGTCCGCCGAACTTATTCTGAGCCTGAGATTCAGAAAGCTGAGGGAGAGCAGGAAGGGGAGAAGGAAACTGAGTTGGAGGTTGTGGAGATTGCTGATGATGATCAGTAAGGTGGCACTGAGGGAGTCAGTGCACCGGCCGATGAAGCAATCCTGGGACCCGGGATTGCGGAGGCTTCAGGATAGGGTCCACCAGGTATGGTCAGAGTCAGAGGAAAATGGACCTCACCCGAATCTCTATATCTTCAGAATTCCTCACGAGCTCTTGGCAATCTGCACAGGAGGGTGATTCTCGTTGAGCGAAAAGCAAGTAGGGTTGGTACAAATTCTGAGACTCTGACAAGAAAGTGAACAACCTGGACCATGACCTAAATGATATGGCCACTGATATGCATGCTGCAATCGATCTTCTTGGAGAAGTCAGAACACAACATTCATTGGATCTTACTGCTATCTCCGAGCAAGCTAAAAGTGCCATACAAAGCTGCAATCAGATGGTCTCAGATGTACAGACTCAGCAGGAGACTAAGCTTGCCACTTTTCTTGATCAACAATTGTCTGAAATAGTTGATCAACTGGTTGATGAAAAGTTGGCCAAACTGAAAGCTGAACTGAAAGAGGAACTGCTGAATGAAATGTCTAAACAGGAGAAGGATGCAATTGCCACTTCCCTGAACAATCGGATGATGAGCTTTGAAGGACGGCTAAAAGCTGAGCACAATTCAGCCGTCGACAAGCTAAGTGTTGGCCTGAGAGGGATGGCCAGGCAGATTGGATAATTGCAGGGAAAGCAGACTGAGATGGATGGTCAGTTTACACTATTGGCGGAGTCAGTGGATGAAGTTGTCAAACGGATAAATGACGATGATGCCAAAAAGGGGGAAGAAGGGAAGAAGCAGATTGCCATTACTGGTAAAGCAAAGAAGAAAAACTTCCCCCCTGAACTGATAGCGGCAGAAAGAAAGAGGACAAGGTCCGTCGCTGCCATCGAAGCTGCTGAAGGTTCAGAGCCGAAAAGATTGAGGTCGTCTGAGGACCCCGCTCGGGAGCCTTTGTACAAGGAAATGGAGGAGCAAATGCTAATTGGGCTGACCACTCAGAAGAAAATGGTGATGACTGAAGCTGAAAAGATAGCAAAGATGAAGGAGATTTCGCTCCTCAGTCAGATCCAGCGCTTGAAAGAGTCCAATGAGTATCAGACTTCTCAGGTTCAGAAGAAAAAGTCTGTGACTTCTGGATCTCGAATGAAGACTCAGAGGAATTTGGTGGTCAGTTCAGATCAAAGCCCTCCCCTGAAGTTTGTGGAAGACTTCATTCCGATAGAGCTGTTGGAGGTGTGGATTCCGATCCGAAATAGGTGGGCCTACCTATTCTATGTGGTGGGGCTATGGGATGATCTAACTGAAGAAAAAAACGTCATACTCCATCACTGGATGGCACAGGAGCATCCTGATCTCTGGGCTGATATCATCAGACATGCTGACATTGAAGGTGTCGAGATCGCTCCTCCGGAATTCATCAAGTACCCTCCTCCACTCTTTAGGAACTCCAAGCAACTGGACCAGAAAGCAATATCTGAAGAAGTCGTCAGGGTAGGACGAGCTGCCGGGGCCATTGCTGATCGAAACAGGATGAAGCAGGTCCTGAACCGGGTATTGGAGATGTACGAGATTCCACTGACTGCTTGGAATAAGGATGAAGACTAGATCAGGAGCTAGTTGTTCAGAAATTTTGTAATAGCTTCAGGATACTTGTATTTTCTTATCAATCAATGAAGTTATTTACTTTTCCTGAGTACAACTTCTTGTTGACTCCTGAATCTACTTTTCTGAATCCTTATCAAGAACTGTACTAACCCATTCCTTGTTTTCATCTTATAGACTAAGTACCTAGTTTGTCAGGTGGTACTGAGTTGTTCTCACTGACTAAGTCAGTTGATTGTATAGATGAATAGGAATTTGCTTAAGGGTTTTGGCATCATCAAAAAGGGGGAAATTGTTGGGACAATCTGAGTGTTTTGATTAGATCCCAAAACCCCTGATGAATTTGCCTAAGTATAGTTGTTCAGGATAAAATAATTCAAGATAGTTAGGTTAGTAATTCAGTACAGGAGGACCATGCTGAAGACTGAAGAATATTGGAGTCGACCCAATTTACTGAAATCTGATGTGCAATCCATCCTGAAGAAATCAGAGTCAGTTCTGCTAAAGACTGTCTGTACTGAAGCTGAAGAACGAAGCCTGCTGATCCATCCTGAAGACTATCCTGAAATACCATTGGCTGATGCTTCTACTGAGTACACTAAGCATACTCAGGACAGAACTTAGTCAGTGAAGAGTAAGTGTTACCTATCAGGCTGTGCTGAATGCACTTAAGACCTGACTTAGGTCTTGGTTCAGTTTACCTGAATCATGTAAGTCCAAAGCAAAAAGGTTACACATACTGGGCTAAATAACCTATCAGGCTGTGCTGAATGCACTTAAGACCTGACTTAGGTCTTGGTTCAGATCACCTGAATCATGTAAGTCCAAAGCAAAAGGTTATTTATGCTATGGGATAAGAGAGAAAAAGAATGTCAGTAAGACTCCATTAAGACACACGTTTAGACTGAGTAATTAACAAGAGACCCAGAGTATTGAATGTACGAGGAAGGACAAATGTCTGAAAATCAACTAGCCGTTAGAGCGGAGAGCCAATGATCTTTCGACACGTATGTACGTAGTCCACGCAGCATTTAATTTGCAGGTGATGTGACAACTTGCCAGAATAAGCATGGCGGGTAGGTCAAACAGTATTTCTAGCCTGCAATCTACCTAAAATAGGAAAGATTTGATTTGATCTCCTCCAACGGATCTATTTTGAATCTTACCTATAAATATGGAGAGCCTTGCACCCATTCAAGGCTAACGGGAAATTTCCAAGAGAAAACTCTCAAGAATCCAAGCATTCAAAGCATACTATAAACAACACTCTGCAATTAAATATCCCTAGTGTTGTAGGATTCACTCTGTATTTGCTTAGATCGATAGCTCTATTATTTAGCATTGTTTTGTATTGCTAGAGCTATATTAGTTGGAAACCAGAATACCAAACCACTCAAGGTGTGAGATTGGTTGGTTAGAAGGACTGGGACTTGTAAAACGCCCAGGGGTCAGTTCCTAAGAGAGGAAGTTGGCTACTCGTGTCCCTTGGCACGTAAAACCCAAGTACCTATCCTCAGGGTTTTGAGGATAGCTTCCTGTTAAATCAGGTCGTGGACGTAGGAGTTGGTTATCTCCGAACCACGTTAAAAAGTCCCCTGTGTGCTGATTTACTGTTCTGTTCAGGATCATAACTGTCATCATAATAAACTGAACATTCTGCATCGTTTTTCTATTCAGGACTGAATCAATCATCCTGAATCTTAATACTGTACACTCAGCCTTAACCACCAGTTTACTAAGCAAACTCAGAGAAAATGTTTTCAGAAACTAAAACGAGTAGAATCTAAGGGCTCACTTTCCGCACTCACTCTGGCTCACTGAGATAGTGGTCCAACTGACTAGCTTCCGAGCGGTCAGTAGGTTTGTTATCTCTACTGAGCTTCCAAGCACTTTACTCACACTCAGCTTATCTGACTCGTTACTGAACTGTTCCCGCTGCCCCTGTGGACCTTCAGCATACTGAGTACTTCAGGAAATCCTGACTGAGAGTGTTAGAGCATTTTTCTGAGTCTTTCAGAAAAATCTGACATCAGTGTATTCCCCCCATACACTGATTATACTCATTTCAGGACCAACACATAATCAGGACAGAACTTAGTTAGTGAAGAGTAAGTATAACCTATCAGGCTGTGCTGAATGCACATAAGACCTGACTTAGGCCTTGAGTCTGTTTATCTGACTCATATAAGTCCAAAGTAAAAAGGTTACACATACTGGGCTGAATAACCTATCAGGCTGTGCTGAATGCACATAAGACCTGACTTAGGCATTGGTTCAGAGTACCTGAATCATATAAGTCCAAAGCAAAAAGGTTATTTATGCTATGGGACAAGAGACAAAGAGAATGTCAGTAAGACTCCAATAACACAAACATTCAGGCTGAGTTATTAACAAGAGACTCAGAGTATTGAATGTACGAGGAAGGACAAATGTCTGAAGGTCAACTAGCCGTTTGAACGGAAAGCCAATGATCTTTCGACATGTATGTACGGAGTCTGTGTAGCATTTAATGCGGCATTTAATACATCTCAGAGTTGCAGGCGGCGGAACAAACTTGCCAGATTAAGCATGGCGATTAGGTCAACAGTACATCTAGCCTGCAACCACCCTAAAATAGGAAAGAATTGATTTGATCTCCTCCAACGGATCTATTTTGAATCTTGCCTATAAATATGGAGAGCCTTGCACCCATTCAAGGCTAACGGGAAATTACCAAGCGAAAGCTCTCAAGAATCCAAGCACTCAAAGCATACTTTGAACAACACTCTGCAATTAAATTTCCCTAGTGTTGTAGTAGGATTCTCTCTGTATTTGCTTAGATCGATAGCTCTAATATTTAGCATTGTTTTGTACTGCTAGAGCTATCCTAGTTGGAAACCAAGAATACCAAACCACTCAGGGTGTGAGATTGGTTGGTTAGAAGGACTGGGACTTGTAAAACGCCCAGTGGTCAGTTCCTAAGAGAGGAAGTTGGCTATTCGTGTCCCTTGGCACGTAAAACCTAAGTACCTATCCTAAGGGTTTTGAGGATAGCTTCCTGTTAAATCAGGCCGTGGATGTAGGAGTTGGTTATCTCCGAACCACGTTAAAAAAACCCTTGTGTGCTGATTTACATTCTTGTTCAGGATCGTAACTGTCATCATACTAAACTGATCATTCTGCATTGTTCTTATATTCAGGACTGAATCAATCATCCTGAATCTTAATACTGTGCACTCAGCCTTAACCACCAGTTTACTAAGCAAACTCAAAGAAAACATATTCAGAAACTTAAACGAGTAGAAACTAAGGGCTCACTTTCCGCACATACTCTAGCTCACTGAGATAGTAGTCCAACTGACTAGCTTCCTAGCAGTCAGTAGGTTTGTTATCTCTACTGAGCTTCCGAGCACTTTACTCACACTCAACTTATCTGACTCGTTACTGAACGGTCCCTGCTGCCCCTGTGGACCTTCAGCTTACTGAGTAATTCAGGAAATCCTGACTGAGCGTGTTAGAGCATTTTTCTGAGTCTTTCAGAAAAATTTAACATCAGTGTATTCCCCCCATACACTGATTATACTCGTTTCGGGACCAAAAAGTGGTATCAGAGCAGTGGTTCAAAAGACCACTGACTTTGTTTACCAACAGTTTCTAAGGAGAAACTTTTGGTGGTCAACTGAACAGATCTGTTTTTGAAAAGTTGCATACATGGCATCCGGTTCTAAACGCCTTGAAGACAGTCTTCCTGAATTCTCTATTGATAATTATGACTATTGGAAGTTCAGGGTACTCGCACGTCTCTATTCTATCCATGATCAGATGCAATTGGTGATTGAGCAAGGTCCGATCAAATTCATGAGGAATCTTCAGACGACCTGGCCCGTTTCTTACACTATTCCTGTTCCAGCCGCCGGAGATGAAGAAGTGGAGAGGTCCGCACTTAATTCTGATCAGATTAAGCAAATCGGACTGGAAAATGTTGCTAAGAACATTATCCTCCACACCGTTTCTTATGAGAATTTGGTCAGGCTCATGCATCTGAGGACAGCAAAGGAGATCTGGGATGCCTTGAGGGAGATGAGTGAGGGATCAGAAAAGATCAAGGAGAACAAGAGAGATCTTGCGATCAGGAAGTTTGAGGCCTTCCGGATGTTAGAGCTAGAGTCCATCGATCAGACGAAAGCTCGGTTCATTAAGATGATGAACGAGCTAGCAACCCAAGAGGGAGGTATCTTCTAAAATCCTGAACTGTCTCCCTGAAAGATGGGACACAGGAGTAATCTTGTTGAAAAGCACTCAGGATCTCACCAACATTACTCACTCTCACCTATTCTCAGAGTTAAAGGCTTTGGATTTCGACCTCGATAAGAGGAAGAAGAAGGGTGTTGTCAGTGAGGAAGTTAGTCAGGAGAAGACACCTGAAAAGGAGAAGAGCGTAGCCCTTAAAGCTACTCCTGAGCCTGAGGCTGGATCTGACTCTAAGTCTCTGAAGGACATGAACAAGAATGAGCTGGCCTTGGAATACAGCCTGATGGCGTGGCGTTTCGAGAAACTGAACTCTAGATTCGGAAGGTATAAGAAATTTTGTACTGACAGCCGTGATCGCAGGTACTCCAGCCCCCGGAGAGAAGAAAGGAGGGGTTCAGATTCCAGGAGAGATCGTAATGAGTGTTAGGATTTCTATGTTAGATGTTTTGATGATATAATAAACCAATCAGCTTGTAATAGGACCAGCTGAACATGTTAGTCAGCTGATGAGTAGTTAGGATTAGATGGGTTCGAGTGAGGGGGAATCTACCTTGCTGTCTAGAAGATCCGAAGCTATCATAGAAGAGAAGACCAACTGAGACCTTGAGGACTTAGCCGGTTTTAGAGGATAGAAGATTTAAGCAGCTGACACTGGAGTATCGAGAGCAGATCATCAGAGAAGTTAACATCAGCTGATAGCAGAAGAGCAGATCAGCTGATATCAGAAGATTAGCTGATCAGCTGAGAGCACGTCGCAGACAAGACAAGGACCATGGATAAAAGACGTATTCAGACAAAGTCAAGAAGACCAGCTGAGGTGCACACCAGCAGACTTGCACATCAGCTGAGGTCCAAGTATCAGCAGACTGGTACACCAGCTGAGGAGACAGATCAGCTGAGGTCTTGTGCTCTGCCCAGATTCTTCGGAATCAGTTTTAAGGGTTGACTTGCGACATAGAAGGAAGATTCCCAGAATAGAAGATCAATCAATCAAGGGGACAAACTTGATTGATTGAAGATCTCGAAGATTGACGGGAATCAAGATGGAGATTCAATCAATCACAATGATTGGTTGAATACGAAATTATAGGGTCTCAGATTTCTAGTCCATCCCAACGGCTAGTTATTTGACCCTATAAATTAGAGTAACAGTGATAATTTCAGTATCAGATTTACACGCATATTAAGTTAGCCGAAACTCTGTCAGAATTATCACTTGCACTCAAAAACCCTATTCATACTTATTATTTGTAAAAGCTTTGTAGAAGCTGTGAGAAGTCAATTGCAATTGTAGCATTGACAATTTGTAAGAGAGTAGTACTCTCGAACTGTGTAAGTGAGTAAGTAAGTGAGTTAGTGGAGAGCCCCTCAAGTCCAAGTTGGATTGAGGAGAGTGGATGTAGGACAGTTGGTCCGAACCACTATAAATTCCCTGTGTCTCGTCTTATTTATTTCTGCTCTTAAATTGTGCACATCACCTAAAACTGATTTTCATTAAAAATGTTTCCGCACTATTCACAGCGCACTACTTTCAAATTTAGACTACCTCAAGTAGTCTGCTAGTTTTCTGAATAATCCAAAATTTTAAAAAGTTTTTTGAATCCTTACAAGTCTATTAAACCCCCCCTTCTAGACTTGTTCAAAGGTATTCTTCCCTAAAACCTGCCTTTGGGACCAACAATGAGCCTGAGCGGCTAAGAGATGAGAAGAGGAGAGATGATGAGCCCAGAAGATCCAGCTCCAAACCTGAACGATCATCAGGGAGCAGGAGGGAGTCATCAGATAAAAGGTACACTGACAAGAAGTTTGCTTCTGATGTAGATCAATGCTACCACTGCAAGAAGACCAGACACTATCAGTATGATTGTCCGGAGCTCAGTGCTCGTGAGCAAGAGGATCGGAGAGCCAAGAGAGAGCTCGGGGCATCAGACCGGAGAGCTATGCTTGCTGAGGATTCCTCAGATTCAGACGGCTCAGGACACCGGTCCCCTGAACTCTTCTCCGATGAGATGACCTCTGCCTGATGGCAGATGATGAGGTATGTTCTTCTGCCTCTTCTCCTGATCACGCACTTGAGCTTAGCTCAGACTCAGCAGGAGAACTCGACCTTCAGCTCGCTCTAGAGCAATTGATGGTTGACTTCTCAAGGCTGCAGGAGACTCATTCTCACACAGTGGATGTGAATGCATAGCTGAGTGGAGAAAACGACCGGTTAACTGAGTCTCTCAGAGTGAGAGATACTGACGAAGCCCTCAGATTAGTACATCTTCAGGAAGAGCTGCTTCATGCTCGGAACAAGCATGATGAAGCTCCACTGGAGGTGGAAAGACTGAAGGGTGTAATCAGCTCGCTGATTGAGACTAGTGATAATGATCTGTTCCTCGCTGAGGAACAACTGATGATTGAGCGAATCGCTCTAAGAGTGATGTTCGAAACTGAGTGGCAAGCTCGCCTTTGTGCTGAGCAAACTGCTTGGGATCTTGAGCTGATCTCAAAAGAGAAAGCTCACGAAGAGTTGGTGCTTCAGTACACCACTGAAATTGAGGCCCTGAAAGAAACAAATGGGCATCTTGAGGTTAAACTGAAGAAGTTACACACATCTACCCAAGTGGTTGATGAGTTAACAAGTTTCTCTCAGCTGACTGATGGTGCTAAAGCTGGGTTAGGCTATGATGCCTCAAAAGACCCAAAGGGCAAGAAAAAGAGAGGTGCTTCAGGGAGCAACTCTCAGAAGAAGTTTGTCCCTGCCCAAACTGACGACAAGAGCCCAAGTGTTGCTCGTCAGGATAAAGGCAAAGGGAAGGAGAAAATGCCTGCTAAACCTGTCAGGCAAAGGACTGAGGAACCAAGGCCAAAATCTAAGGGAAAGGTCAAGGCTCCTCATCCTGAGTCGAGGAAGACAGATCAAGGGAACTCCAAGGCTCAACCTAGGAATCCTCGAGCTGGAAAGAATTCTGCCCCTAGCACTTCGCATGCTCAGCCTAGAAATGCTCAAGGTGGAAGGAACTCTGGTCAGAGGAAGTCTCAGGCAAGGCCAAGGACTACTGAGGTCCAGACTCCTCAGGCAGGGCACATAGTCCATCAGGAGCGTCCCAATCCTCAAAGGAGAAGGACAAACCAGGTGGCCTCTGAAAGGCAACGGAGACCTGACTCCGATAACACTCAGACCAGACCTCAAGTGCCAAGAGATCAGGCCCGAGATGCTCCTTCTCAGGACAGACCCCAGCCCAATGTACCTAGGCCAAAGAGGAACAGGAGGCCCGCCCCCAGGAATCAATCCAGGGCTCCTGAAACTCAGGCTGACACCCATACACCCTCAACTTCCCAGGCACCAAGGAAGAAGAGGACTGTGTATGTTGATGTTTCTGGGAGACAGGTTTACACTTCTGAGGCTATCAGAATTGTTAAACAAATCTGGATCCCGAAGGGTATGGCTGACTCTGTAGGACCCAATACGAGATGGGTACCTGAGGCCTAATTCTTTTCAGGTCGCTGCGGGCTAAAAGAAGAGGAAGGAGGATCTGATGAAGGACTGGTACTTGGACTCAGGGTGTTCCAGGCACATGACCGGATTTCATGATCTCCTTCAGGATTATGTAGCTCAAGAAGGGCCGCAGGTAACCTTTGGTGATAACTCTAAGGGTTTCACCAGGGGATTCGGAACCCTTGTTATTGGCTCTGTCCGTGTACTGAATGTATCATATGTTGAGGGACTGAGACATAACTTACTCTCGGTCAGTCAGTTCTGTGACCGAGGATATAGTGTAGAATTTACATCTAACATGTGTCTTGTAAAGGACAAATCTACACTACAGGTTCTGATTACAGGTATCAGGAGGGGCAATGTATATTTTGCTGACTTCAAGAGCAGCCCTCCTGAAACTTGTTTGGTCACTAAGAGCTCCTCTGAGCTCAGTTGGCTTTGGCATAAACGCCTGAGTCACTTAAACTTTAAGATTATTAACAAAATTTCTAGACTTTCTCTTGTAGATGGTTTACCTAATGAAGTTTTTAGCAAAGACCACGTGTGCGGAGCATGTCAGGAAGGCAAGCAAACCAAAGCCTCATTCAAAGAGAAAGAAGCCTTCTCCACTGATAGAGTGCTCTAGCTCCTGCACATGGATCTCTTTGGTCCAGTTACTCCTGTCAGCATAAATGGTAGGAAATATACCCTTGTTGTTGTTGATGATTATTCCAGGTACACATGGGTTATTTTCTTGCTGAACAAGAAGGAGACTCAGGTCAAGCTTCCGGAGTTACTCAGGCAATTGAGTACTGAATAGGGTCAGAGCATAGTCAGGATCCGATCAGATCGAGGAACAGATTTTATAAACTCTATTATAACTGACTTTTGTACTAACCATGGTATAACTCATGACACTTCTGCAGCTAGGACCCCTCAGCAGAATGGGGTAGCTGAAAGAAGGAACCGGACTCTGAAGGAAGCTGCCAGGACCATGCTGGCTGTGTCAGGACTGCCCAAGAAGTACTGGGCTGAAGCAATCAATACTGCCTGCTGCACTCAGAACCGATCTATGCTGAACAAACAACATGCTCAGACACCTGATGAAACTTGGAATAAGAGGATGCCTCGCATTTCTTATTTCATCCTGAACAATGGGAAAGACCAGCTGAAAGCCTTTGATAGCAAATCTGATGAGGGAGTTTTCTTAGGATACTCCTCAGTCAGTAAAGCCTTCAGGGTGTATAACTGTCGGACCCTTTGTGCTGAGGAAACACCTCATGTTGTGTTTGATGAGACTGCATTAGTGCGTAGAAAACAGGTTCCAAGTCCTGACACTGAGGGGGTTTCCAAGAGAGTAACAAGACTGAGTCTGAAAAATCCTGAATTCAAGATCAAACTTGTCAGTGCTCCCAAAGGATGGGATGATGATGATGAAGATCAGGATGGATTTCAGGCCGACCCTCAGCAAGCCCCAGCCTCAGAGAATGTTGTGTCTCAGACAGAGGGATAGACTCAACCTGAGGTACGTACTGTCGGTGATGATGCCTCTACACCTGAGACAGTTACTGAGTCCAACACTGTAGGGGGAAACAATGTCTCTAATATTGGCCAACCCTCAGGAAATGGAAATGACTCAGTATCCCCTGTTCTTGCTCGTTCTGCTTCTGTGCCTATTATTGTCGAGGCTAATGTTTCAGGATCAGGCGAAGGGACGTCAGCAGCTCCCAGTGCTCCCGTCAGCAGGAGGCGGTGGCTACATGATCACTCATTGGCTGATATCATTGGTGATGTCAATGAGGGGGTCAGGACGAGGTTGCCCTTTGGCGGGAGCGCTATGTTTTGTTGTTTCCTAAGTGATCAGGAACCTAAGAACATAGAAGAAGCTCTTGCTGACCCCAACTGGATCCTAGCCATGCAGGATGAGCTCAATCAGTTTGAGCGGAATCAGGTTTGGGAGTTAGTTGAGAGACCTAGGCGTCAACCTGTTATTGGCACCAAGTGGGTCTTTAAGAATAAGAGGGATGAGAAGAATGTTGTTGTCAGGAATAAGGCCAGACTAGTAGCAAAGGGTTACTCTCAGGCCTAGGGTATCGACTATGATGAGACCTTTGCTCCGGTCGCAAGGTTGGAAGGAATCAGGTTGTTTCTGGCATATACAACATTCAAGAAGTTCAAAGTGTATCAGATGGATGTGAAGAGTGCTTTTCTAAATGATGTACTGAACTAGGAGGTCTATGTTGAACAACCTCCAGGGTTCGAAGTTGGGAATAAGGTATATCACATGAAGAAAGCTCTTTATGGCCTGAAGCAAGCTCTGAGAGCTTGGTATGATACACTATCCCAATCCCTGATAGACCACGGGTTCGTGAAAGGAACAGTGGACAGGACCCTCTTCCGGATATCCGAAGGGGAGGACATTCTTCTGGTTCAGATTTATGTGGATGACATAATATTTGGATCTCCTAATCTGAAGCTTTGTGAGAAATTCTCCAAGCTGATGACTGGAAAATTTGATATGTCAATGATGGGAGAAATGAATTTCTTTCTGGGTCTCCAAGTCAGGCAATCTGACTCCAGAATCTTCATTAATCAGTCTAAATATGCGAGGGACTTGATTCAGAAATTCGGAGTTCAGTCCAACAAAGTCTCACGTATTCCCATGAACATAAATGAGAAGCTGGATCCTGACAAAGAAGGAGTCTCAGTAAATCAAACTGAATATAGGGCACTTATAGGATCCCTGTTGTATCTGACTGCTAGTCATCCTGACATCACTTATGCAGTCGGAGTTTGTGCAAGGTATCAGTCTGATCCAAAGAAGAGTGATCTAGAGAGTGCCAAAAAGATACTGAAATACCTGAGAGGTATAGTCAATCTAGGACTTTGGTATCCCTCTGATGACAATCTAGAACTGACTGGCTATTCAGATGCAGATTATGGAGGCTGTAGGCTTGATAGGAAATCAACTACAGGCACATGTCAGTTTCTAGGGAGTAAACTGATCTCTTGGTTTTCTAAGAAGCAAACCAGTGTTGCAACGTCTACTACTGAGGCTGAGTATATGGCGGCAGGCAGTTGTTGTTCTCAGATCCTTTGGCTGAAAAAACAACTGAGAGACTACCAAATTGAGGCCACTGAAGTCCCAATTTATTGTGACAATAATAGTGCCATCGCCATATCCTAAAACCTAGTCTTACACACAAGGTGTAAGCATGTAGACATCAGGCATCACATTATCAGAGATCATGTTGAGAAGAAGGACATCAGAATGGAGAGAGTACCTACTGATAAACAGAGAGCTGACATTCTGACTAAGGCTTTGCCTGA
>JAPKLY010004078.1:0-15889 GCA_026898435.1 Prunella vulgaris
ATTGGTTTATTATATCATCAAAACATCTAACATAGATATCCTAACAGGTAGCCCCTCAGTGATGGGCTGAAACTGGTGACCTCCATTTGGACCGAGCCTATCCGCTGCCGGCCTTCTTAGTCGATCATGTACGGACCTACGTGGGCGTAGATCTGACTCCTCCCTCCGAGATGAAGTAGGGGCCGACTCTTGTTCGGTCTCTTCACGCTTTGGCCCCAACCTGCCCCGGTGGACCTCCCTGGATTGGTAGGTTGCAGATGCCTCAGTGTGGGCCGTAGTTCGCGCATCCTACGAACCCAGTCTGTCCGCCATTTTGGCCTTCCCTACCCTTTCTCTGTGTTGGCGAGCTCTTACGGAGCTCGTCTTTTATTCTGTAGGGAGGTCGTCAGCATGGCCTCTGGTCTGCGTGGCTTGTGTGTGCTGGGTGATCTATTCCCGTGCGTCATTGGCGGGAGCTCACCGAGATGCTTGGGCGAGCTCGCCTTGCTGCCTTTGTTGCAGTCCGTCTTGGGTCAGTGGTGTGGCCTCAGCTCGCTGGGGAGCTCGCAGGACATCATTTCTTTGGGAGCTCGGCGCGAAGTCTCCCCATTAGCTTATTTTTGTGGAGTACGCCTCTTCCATCTCCTGGTTGTGGCAGATGTGTTTTCCTTAGACATGTTTAGGTTTAGAATAGGAGCTCGTCAAGGTCATCTTTTTCCAGTAAAGGTTAGTGTTGATAGGCGAACTACCCTAGGATAATTATGAGATTAATTAAACAAGGTTAAGAAGGTCGCCAACTTGCTGGGAAGATGCGTCTTCAACGCTGACTAAAGTCAACTTTAGAGAAGGTCGCCAAGAAGAGAAAGAAGCTCGCCCAGCTACTTGACGGCCTAAACCCAATGACTGACTATGCCCCAAGAGAGAGAAGCTCGCAGGCGAGCTTCCTCACTTAAAGGGAAGCTCGCCCGTATTCCAAGAAACCAAGCATGACTCCACCTCTACATTATTTCGAAATAACACAAGGCCAAGAAGCTCGCCTAGGAAGCTCGCCTAGGACCAGGGCATTGACAACGTGTATATAAGAAGCACATAGACATGTAGTAGGGCGAAGGTTTGTAAAGGTAGCATGAGTAGTGAGCAAAGGCAAGTGTCAAAGACACTTGTCAACACCTAAAGCCAAATAGGCTCACAAGGTGCCACCTCATACATGCAAACCTATAAATATGTCCCTCTTATATCTTTCTCTCTCTAAGTTTTATAATACACACATACTTTCTCACTCTAAGCTCTCACTTTCTCTCTATATACATAACCGTCAAGAATAATTCTTAATTCTTGTTATTGTTTGGTAAGATTACAATATTAAACAGCTATAATCCGATGATTATTAAATCTTATCAATAGTTAGTTTTGTAAAGGTTTTGTCTAGCCTTGCATGCAAGCAAATTGTCCAGAATTTGGTTTATTCGCTTACACACATGCGTTTAAAATCCTTTGTGTTATGTCTTGTGTTCAAAAATCTGGTAATTTGACCAGAAACTAGAAATGTGTAGTATATCTTCAAGTGTTCTTGAGTTAACAAGAAACACCTTCAAGATTTTCTTCAAATTCCCACAATCTTCTCTCGGTTTCTGACGATCGGAGGTTCGAGCCCTCCTTTTAGCTCCAAATTGTTGATAGGATTTGTTAATGATATATTTAGTGGCTGTAATCTTGGAATCCTATCAAACAATAACAAGATTATGACTTGTGTTCTTGAATATTTGATGTAGAGAGAGAGAGTTGAGAGTTAGATAGAGAAAGTAGTTTTTGGATTATGAAACTTAGAGAGAAAATACACACAAGTGACCTATTTATAGGTATGCATGTAGTGAGGTGGCACCTTGTGGTCCTACTTGGCTTTAGGTGCTGACAAGTGTCCTTGACACTTGTCCTTACTCACTACTATGCTTACCTTTACACTGCTTTGTCCTACTAAATCACTATTTGGTTCCTGTATGACTAGTGTCTGTACTTCGGACCTCGGCGAACTTCTCTGCGAGCTTCACTGCCTTGTGCCATTTTGGAGTAATGTGATGGGGGACTTCAGCTTGGTCTTCTTGGATGTGGGTGAGCTCTTGGGCGAGCTTCCCTGTAGGTGGGCGAGCTCTTCAGAGAGCTCCTCTCTCTCGGTCTAGATCAGCCATTGACTTGGTCAACGGGCGTTCGGGTAAGCTTCTCTCGTCCTTGAGCATCTGGGCGAACTTCTCAAGGTTGATTTGGTCAAAGCTGATAACGTACCTCTTAGGCAAGTTGGCGACCTACTTAGCCTTGGTCAATTAACCTGATAATTATCCTCGAGTAGTTCGTCTATCAACAAGCCTCTTCATCAATCTTTGTAACACTACCTTCAACACCTCCATCCTTAAATTCATCAGCAACCTCATTACAAGCTTCATCAGCAAACTCATCACCAGCTTCATCAGCATCCTCACCTCTAATAACTTTTTCCTTCTCAGACTCAAGCTCCATTCCCTTGTCATCACTCTCTTTGTCATCAGCAAACTCATCACCAGCTTCATCAGCATCCTTACCTCTATCATCTTTTTCCTTCTCAGACTCAAGCTCCATTCCTTCACCATCCTCCCCACTTTCTTTGTCATCACTCTCACTCCCACTCTCATTCCCTTGTTCATCCACATCATCAACAATTTCTTCCTCCACCTCATCTTTTCCATCATTATCTGTTGGTCCCAAATAGACAAAGATAGGAGTATGGGGGGCGGAATACACCAGTAAGTACAGATTTTTCAAACAAGTGTTTTACAGCAGATCAGTTTTGCAGCGGACTTTAAGAGCACAGGCCACTTAAAATATATCGCCTGATAAGTAGCCTGAGGATTTGATCAGATTTGAGTTTTGCAGCGGATTATGATTAAGACACTTGAAGTTATTAACTCACACAAAAAGCACAAGATGCACAGGGATTTATAGTGGTTCGGAGTTAAACTCTCCTACATCCACTTTTCCTGATTTAACAGGAGAATTCCTTAACCACAGGAATTCCTTGTGTTAGAGTGCCAAGGTGCACTGATCAAGAACAGCTCCACTTGATCTCTAGGATTGTCACTGATTCCTAGTCCTCTCAGATTGAAGACTGAGACACTCCTCAGCTTACTTTCTCACCACTCACAACCTTGAACCTATCTTGGTTTAAGGGCTTGAGTTTTCCAACTAAGGTTGAGATAACCCTTTACAATTATGGACTGTATCTAGATTGAGTTATCTCAGTAGGCTTCTAAATACAAGATTGAATTCTAAGCAATGTGAGCACTTGGGAAACTAGAGTGATTTCGAGTGCTTGAGAGTATGAACTTTTCAGATTATCAGTTGAACTTTTATAGACCTAAATTTGAAAGACTATCCGTTGGAGAGATAGTTTCAAATTTAAGCTATTTTGGTGTACCAACGTTCTTCAAGATTTTCCTCAGATTTTGGATGGTCAAATCTGTGAAAATGTAGCAGTCCAACGTTCTAAAGATCTTCTTCAGATTTTAGATGGTCGACTTTCAAGCATTAATGGTTGATAGCTCATTAAATGCCTGCTTAGATTTAATGCAGCCGCCTTTGAAAACCGTGCCATCCTAGATTGTTGGTTGCTTCTGAACTTGGTACTGATAGGTCAGTCTTTGTGTCTGGTCCGTACATAGGTGGCAGCTTCTCATTGGTCTGTCTTAATTATTCCCCAGTCCAGTCCTAACGGTTGCATTGAAGTCCTCTGTCTTTTCATCAGGTGGCTTGGAACATTCTCTTTGCTGCATTTAACACTTTATTTATGTGTTTGTTGTTTCCTTCATAAATGCTGAAGTCATTTAATGCATCAGGTTACTTGTCTTCAGGGGAGCCCTTTCAGACTGCTTGGACTAAGTCTTCTGGGGTGCACTCTTCAGATAGTGGGTGTATCTCCTAATCCTACATCAGCCTAGTCTAAAATACATCATGCTAGTTTCTATACATCAGACTAGTTTTCAACAAAGTGGCCTATCAGTTCACAAACTTATTTTCTAAGTTTTTATCATAGCATCTTAACACTTTGGGCTAGATTTCTAAGTCTTTAGAGACACATTAATACATCAGGTGAGTCTTTGGGATTTTATCAAAACATTTTACAGGTCATTTCCCAACAATTTCCCCCTTTTTGATAAGATCAAAGACTTATCCTGACTAGCCTCTATCAGAAGACTTTTACTTAGAAAAATTTAATTTTCAGAAGTTCCCCCTGAATAGGTACCTGTAGGTTAGTTAAGCAGTTTATAGTAAAGTGCATAGGCCTAGCAGATAATGAGATATTATCTTGGGCTCAGGAAGATAGAAATTTCATTGATCTGAGAATTGATTACAGTTTACAAAGTTCTACTGTAATCATTAGACTGTCCTGCCCAAACAAAATAAACCAAAAGAAATATTAAAGCTGCCTTCTTCCCTTGTTTCCTTCATCAGTGAACTTAGCCTTACAGGCTCCCAAATGCCAGCTCCACTCCATACTGAGTAAACACCCTCTTTTTTAGCTCCATCTTCCTCTCCATCACATCCTTGCTATGTCCCCTCAATCCAAGTTGATCACAAACCACCAGCCATTCATTCAAGATATCCTGCATCCATACTTCTCCACTGGCATCCATTGGGGGCATGAAGAGAATAGGACCAGGGGCTTTGAAAGGGTCTCCTCCACTGTGCTCTTCCCAAGAGTTCAGGATCCTGGGATACAGGGCAGGCCAGTTCTCCACCATTTTCTGATGAAATACTTTATCAGCCTCCACTCCAGCGAACTCTCCTGTCACATAGAAGGAGTACACAAACTCCCTCTTGGCTTCCTCCTAGGAGTCATTGATCTCCTTAAGAACCCAAGGATCTATGTGAGGGAACCTTGCAATGGGCTCACTAGCCTGAGCCTGGCTTCTTCTTGCCTTCAACCTCTAGTATGAGTTCCTGGGCTTCCTTGGTGGTGGGGGCTTCATCAGTTGGCCACTCTCCATCAGTTGCCTCTTCTCTTCAGCTTTCTCCATGTTGTGTTCATCAAGAGACTTCAATGACCTTACTGCCTGGGCCAGTGGACTAAGTGTTGGTGGCCTGAAAAGTTCCTCAGTGGACTGGACCTTCTTTGGTGGACTGGGTGCAAGTGATGCAATTGGATTGGGATTTTCAACTGGAAGGTCCCTGACTTCTTCCTCTCCCTGATCAATCAGAACTCTTCTCTTCTTGGTGGCTTGAGTGTCAGATACACTCCCACTTCTTTGTTCACTTCTCTGCCTTTTCTCTCTCAAGATCTGTTCTTTGGCTTTAGTGAGCCTGGTTCCCCTTCCTGCATCAGCCTTACCCTTCTTTTTCTCACCAGTAGTGGCCTGCTCCCCTTCTCTTACTAAAGTGTCAATTTCCTGGTTCACACCTGCAACCACTTTCTCTGGATTAACCTTCTTTCCAATTAATGGGCCACCCAGTGGCCTATCCTTACTTTCTTCCCCCTTCTTGCTAACTCTCCGAGAGAGTTCAGAAAGAGCCACTGAGTACCTGGCTGTGTCCTGCTCCACAACCCTCAGATGAGTGAGACAGTCCTCCGTTTCATCATTCAGGGCCCTTAGGTGAGAAGTAGCATTTACTCCAAAGTCAGTAAGTGGCTTCAACTTTTCCTCTATGATCAGATTCGTGGCCGCCTGAGTGGGGAGAACTGAGAGTGCCTGCCTCACTTGTGTTTCTATTTCTGCCTTCAAGGCCTCCTCCCTCTGCCTGATGTAGGCATCCATCTTCTCCATCAGGCCACCTGTCATTGCAGTGATGGTAGCCTGAATCAGTCTCTCTCTTTCCTCCATGTTCTCTTGCCTGACCGCTATCAGGGCTTGTGTATGGGCTTGCCTCTCTTGCTCCACGCTTGCTTTGTCAAGTAACGTAGTTCAGATGGAGGCATCCACCTTCTTATAAGTGGACTTGTCCAGGGTCAGGTCAGTCATTTTATCAGTGATCTTTTTGGTACCCTGATCTTTCCTGAACTCAAGAGTAGATTCATCAAAGACAACATGGGGTGTTTCTTCCACAACAAGGGTTCTCAGATTATATACCCTGAAGGTTCTATTGATTTAGGAATATACAAGGAAAATTCCTTCATCGGCTTTGCTATCAAAGTTTTCAGTTGTCTTTTCCCATTGTTGTGAATGAAACACTTACAACCAAAGACATGAAAGTAGGATACCTGAGGTTTCCTACCATTCCATAGCTCATAGGGGGTTTTGCCTTGAGTTTTGGTGAGCATGGATCTATTTTGAGTGTAACAGGCTGTATGTATGGCTTCAGCCCAGAACCTTTTGGGAATTTGTGCATCAGCAAGAATGGTTCTGGCAGCCTCCTTTAGTGTCCTGTTTCTTCTTTCAGCTAACACATTTTGTTGAGGAGTTCTAGCAGCTGAAGTCTCATGTGATATACCTGACTTATTGCAGAAGTCAGTAATAATGGAATTTATGAACTCAGTACCTTTATCAGATCTTATCTTGATGATAGATAGATCATTTTCATTTGAAATCTTCTTGAGTAACTCAGGTAGCCTGAGTTGAGTGTCCTTCTTGCTAGACATGAATATCACCCAAGTAAATCTTGAGAAGTCATCTACCACCACTAGTGTGTACTTGCTTCCATTGATGCTGGCTGGTGTAACAGGTCCAAAGAGGTCAATGTGTAGAAGTTGAAGTACCCCGTTAGTGGAGGGAGTTGTGTTGCTTTTGAATGAGGCTTTCATTTGCTTCCCTTCTTGGCAAGCTTTGCAGATGTGAACTTTGTTGAACACCTCATTTGGTATCCCTTCCACTAGGCTCAACCTGGATATCTTGTTTAATATCTTGAAGTTCAGGTGGTTAAGTCTCATGTGCCATAGCCAAGTCAGGTCACTTGAGCTCTTGGCAATAAGACAGGTCTTTTTTGGGCATGATCTCCAATCTGCAAGATAAACATTTCCTTTCATAGACCCTGTTAGTAGTACCTGAGTATTTGATGCATTTCTTACACATCACAGGTTACTTGAAAACTCAACATTATATCCCTTATCACAAAATTGGCTTATGAAAAGCAGGTTATGTTTTAGTCCACTGACATATTGATACATTTGTTACCTGGACTGTCCCTATTATCAGGGTTCCATAACCTTCTGTGATTCCTTTTGAGTTGTCACCAAAAGTGACAAGAGGACCTTTCCTTTCCTTGTAGTTAGTCAGGAGACTTTTGTTGCCTGTCATATGTCTTGAGCAACCACTATCTAGGTACCAATCATCTTGAAGATCCATAACCTGCATAAAGATCAGTTCTTAGGTACCCATCTTGTATTGGGTCCTATTTGGTTAGTTGTACCCTTAGGGATCCAAATCTGCTTAACAATCCTAGTTACTTTGGACTGACTGATTTTTCTCCCATAAACATCTACATAGATAGTAGACTCCTTAACTGCCGTAGGAGTTGACTGCCTATAAGTGTTAGTCCTTTGTGGGACAGGTGGCTTGTTATACCTCCTGTACCTAAAGGGCCTTGGTGCAGCTGGCCTCAGGTGTTGTTGATAAGGAGGGATATGACTCCTCTCATAGGGCATATATGAGAGTGGTTCCCTGTAGTGAACCCTTCTGTCAACTCCCCTGACAGAGGATTCAGGCCAGTTTGTCCTCTGCATAGATTGTCTCCTTGGAGAAGATCTAGGTTGAGGATATGTGTACTGAACATTACTCCATTTGTTTCTGGAGGATTTTCTTCTTTGGAGTTGATTTTTCATGGAGTTTGTTTTGGGAGGTGTATAGGCTGTTATAGCCTTTTCAGTGGACCTACTTGGCAATATCACCTCCTCTGTAGGTTCAGCAGGCCTTTAGCCCTTATCAAGGATCCTTCTGGGATTCTCAGAGGACCTTACAAACACTCTCTCATTACTGCTGGTGGATGCAGTGTTGAGGGGGCCTTCTAAGGATGTGCTTGGAAAGAATCCTATCCCATGTCTGCTGTCTAAGCTATTTTGTAAACTCAGGATTTTCTCTATAGCAAGAGAAGGTTTATTTAGAGATTCTAGCTTTCTCAGCAGATGATCCTCAGATTCCTTCAGTAAATTTATATTGCTGATAAGGGTTTTGACTTGAATGGCTAGCTCATTATTTTCACTAGCTAGCCTGATCTGATCATTGGTCAGTCCCCTGATCAGCTCATCCTTTGCACTGACCTGACTTTTGAGTGTTTCCACTTCATTTGTCAAGGCAATAGTTTGGGATGCTGAGGCAAGGTCTGCCTCAATCTCAGATTCAGCTAGCTTGGTATTTTCATGTGCTAGCATCTTGTTTTCTTCCTTAAGAGTGAGGTATGCCTCTTCCAACCTGGAGAAGTCAACCATCAAATGTTCCAAAGAGAACTAAAGGTTGAGGTCCCCTGCTGACTTTGAGCTGGGCTCAGGTGAGTGTACTATTAATTGACAAAGTTGAGATTGTACCTCAGGTTCATCATTGGCCATGAGGCATAGATCATCATCACTGCTATCAGTGAATATTTCCTCAGATGAGCTTGCAGCCTCTTCATCTTCTGCCACCATTTCTCTTCTTTCTAGTCTCCTGTCCCTCTTGGCCTGTCTTTTCTTCCTTTCTTTGGAACTCAGCTGAGGACAGTCATACTGGAAGTGGCCGGTCTTGTTGCACTGAAAGCATCTTTTGCAATCATCTTCACCTTCTTCCTTGTCCTTCCTTCTGGATTCCTCACTTTTGTTATTCTCTTGTATTCTTTCTCAGATTCCTTTTCATTCCTGGGAGTGAACCTGGACTTCTTTTCCTTGCTATCCAGATAGTATCTCTTATATTTGCCAAATCTTGAGTTCAGCTTCTTAAACCTTCTTGCTAGAAGGCTCATTTCCTCTTTCAGCTCAGCTTTGCTCTGGGATTTGCAAGGCTTGTTAGCTTTCTTGATCTTGGCTGGTTCAGCTTCAGAACTATTTACCTTGAAGGCTACTCCTTTCTGTGATGAGAAAGGCTCTTCTGTAGCTCTCTTTCTATTGAGATCAAACTCATAGGCTTTGAGTTCTGAGAATACTTGCTGCATCGACATGTTAGATAGATCCTTTGTGTTCGGCATCATCACAGAGTAGACATCCCTCCTAGGTGAGAGTCCCCTGAGGATTTTGAGAGCAACCTCCCTTTTGGTGTATACTTTACCAAGAGAGTTTATCTCATTCATGATGTCAGTGAACCTGCCATCAAGCTGATCAATGGTCTCATTTGATTCCATTGTGAATTGTTCATATTTCTGAACAGCTACTGACAACTTGTTTTCCTTTATTTTTTCAGTTCCCTCACACAAGAGAGCCAATGTGTCCCATATCTTTTTTTGCAGTTGTACAATGGACAACCCTTCCCATGATAGAGTCTGGGATGGTTGTGTATAATATGTTCATAGCAACAAAATTGAGATTATGTCTCTTCCTCTCATCAGCAGTGAAGTCATTTTCATCCTTAGGCCACTCTTCTCTAGTATCATTAATTTGAGCTTGAGTGATCCTAGGATTATCAGTCATAAAGACAAAGGGACCCCTTGTGATTACTCTGAGCATTTCATCATGCACACAGGCTAGGTGAGCCCTCATCCTTATCTTCCAGAAATCATATCCTTCTACTGAGAACTGGGGTACCTTGTGATCTGCAAGATGATTGAGTGGATTGGTTTCCATGTTGGAGTCTGAGCTTCCAACTACATTGGTATGGGCTGCTCCTGTGGCAGTGTTCCCTGTGTGGATGTACGTCCCCGCAGTCCCTCGCTTTGGGGTAGCCCCTCAGTGATGGGCTGAAACTGGTGACCTTCATTTGGACCGAGCCTATCCGCTGTCGGCCTTCTTAGTCGATCATGTACTAATCTACGTAGGCGTAGATCCGACTCCTCCCTCCGAGATGAAGCAGGGGCCGACTCTTGTTCAGTCTCCTCACGTCTTGGCCCTAACCTGCCCCGGAGGACCTCCCTGGATTGGTGGGTTGCAGATGCCTCGGTGTGGGCCGTAGTTCACCCATCCTGCGAACCTAGTCTGTCCGCCATTTTGGCCTTCCCGGCCATTTCTCTGTGTTGGCGAGCTCTTGTAGAGCTCACCTCTTGTTCTGTGGGGAGGTTTCCAGCATGGCCTCTGGTCTGTGTGGCTTGTGTGTGCTAGGTGATCTGCTCCCGTGCGTCATTGGTGGGAGCTCGCCGAGATGCTTGGGCAAGCTCGCCTTGCTGCCTTTGTTGCAGCCTTTGCAACGCAGCGATTGTGCGTTGAAGCTCATCCGGATCATTGGCGATGTCCCTCAGAGCGGGATTCAGTCCGTCTCTGGTCAGTGGTGTGGCCTCACCTCGCTGGGGATCTCGCGGGACGTCATTTCTACAGGGAGCTCGGTGCGAAGTCTCCCCATCAGCTTGTTTTTGTGGAGTACGCCCCTTCCATCTCCTGGTTGTGGCAGATGTGTTTTCCTTGGACATGTTTGGGTTTAGAATAGGAGCTCGTCAAGGTCGTCTTTTTCCAGCAAAGGTTAGTTTTGTAAAGGTTTTGTCTAGCCTTGAACGCAAGCAAATTGCCCAGAATTTAGTTTATTCGCTTACACACATGCGTTTAAAATCCTTTGTGTTATGTCTTGTGTTCAAAAATCTGGTAATTTGACCAGAAACTGAAAATGTGTTGTATATCTTCAAGTGTTCTTGAGTTAACCAAGAACACCTTCAAGATTTTCTTCAAATTCCCACAATCTTCTCTGGGTTTCTAACGATCGGAGGTTCGGGCCCTCCTTCTAGCTCCAAATTGTTGATATGATTTGTTAATGATATATTTAGTGGCTGTAATCTAGGAATCCTAACAAACAATAACAAGATTATGACTTTTGTTCTTGAATATTTGATGTAGAGAGAGAGAGAGTTGAGAGTTAGACAGAGAAAGTAGTTTTTGGATTATGAAACTTAGAGAGAGAAAATACACACAAGTGACCTATTTATATGTATGCATGTAGTAAGGTGGCACCTTGTGAGCCTACTTGACTTTAGGTGCTGAAAAGTGTCCTTGACACTTGTCCTTACTCACTACTATGCTTACCTTTACACTGCTTTGTCCTACTACATCACTATTTGCTTCCTGTATGACTAGTGTCTGTACTTCGGACCTCGGCGAACTTCTCTGCGAGCTTCACTGCCTTGTGCCATTTTGGAGTAATGTGATGGGGGACTTCAGCTTGGTCTTCTTGGATGTGGGCGAGCTCTTGGGTGAGCTTCCCTGTAGGTGGGCGAGCTCTTCAGCGAGCTTGTCTCTCTAGGTCTAGATCTGCCATTGACTTGGTCACCGGGCATTCGGGCAAGCTTCTCTCGTCCTTGAGCGTCTGGGCGAGCTTCTCAAGGTTGATTTGGTCAAAGCTGATAACGTACCTCTTAGGCAAGTTGGCGACCTACTTAACCTTGGTCAATTAACCTGATAATTATCCTCGAGTAGTTCGCCTATCAACAAGCCTCTTCATCAATCTTTGCAACACTACCTTCAACACCTCCATCCTTAAATTCATCAGCAACCTCGTTACAAAGTTCATCAGCAAACTCATCCCCAGCTTCATCAGCATCCTCACCTCTATCATCTTTTACCTTCTCAGACTCAAGCTCCATTCCCTTGTCATCATTCTCTTTGTCATCAACAAACTCATCACCAGCTTCATCAGCATCCTCACCTCTATCATCTTTTTCCTTCTCAGACTCAAGCTCCATTCCTTCACCATCCTCCTCACTTTCTTTATCATCATTCTTACTCCCACTCTCATTCCCTTGGTCATCCACATCAGCAGCAATTTCTTCCTCCACCTCATCTTTTCCATCATTATCTGTTGGTCCCAAATAGACAAAGACAGGTGTGTGGGGGGAATACACCTGTAAGTACAAATTTTTCAAACAAGTGTTTTACACCAGATCAGTTTTGCAGCGGACTTTAAGAGCACAAGCCACTTAAAATGTATCGCCTGATAAGTGGCCTGAGGATTTGATCAGATTTGAGTTTTGCAGCGGATTATGATTAAGACAATTGAAGTTATTAACTCACACAAAAAGCACAAGATACACAGGGATTTATAGTGGTTCAGAGTTAAACTCTCCTACATCCACTTTTCCTGATTTAACATGAGAATTCCTTAACCACAGGAATTCCTTGTGTTAGAGTGCCAAGGTGCACTGATCAAGAACATCTCCTCTTGATCTCTAGGATTGTCACTGAGTCCTAGTCCTCTCAGATTTCAAACTGAGACACTCCTTAGCTTACTTTCTCACCACTTACAAACTTGAACCTATCTTGGTTTAAGGGCTTGAGTTTTCCAACTAAGGTTGAGATAACCCTTTACAATTATGGACAATCTCTAGATTGGGTTACCTCAGTAGGCTTCTAAGATATTACAGTGTAAGCCTAAATACAAGATTGAATTCTAAGCAATGTGAGCACTTGGGAAACTAGAGTAATTTTGAGTGCTTGAGAGTATGAACTTTTCAGATTATCAGTTGATCTCGTTAGTTTCCTGTACTAGGCTTCTTCTTCAACTCTTGTATTTTATAGACTTAAATTTGAAAGACTATCCATTGGAGAGATAGTTTCAAATTTAAGCAATTTTGGTGTACCAACGTTCTTCAAGATTTTCCTCAGATTTTGGATGGTCAAATTTGTGTAAATGTAGCAGTCCAACGTTCTAAAGTTCTTCTTCAGATTTTGGATGGTCAACTTTCAAGCATTAATGGTTGATAGCTCATTAAATGCCTGCTTAGAGTTAATGTGCCGCCTTTGAAAACTGTGCCATCCTAGGTTGTTAGTTGCTTCTGAACTTGGTACTGACAGGTCAGTCTTTGTGTCAGGTCCGTACATAGGTGGCAGCTTCTCATTGGCCTGTCTTAATTGTTCCTCAGTCCAGTCCTAACAGTTGTATTGAAGTCCCCTGTCTTTTCATCAGGAGACTTGGAACATTCTCTTTGCTGCATTTAACACTTCATTTATGTGTTTGATGCTTCCTTCATAAATGCTGAAGTCATTTAATGCATCAGGTTACTTGTCTTCAGGGGAGTCCTTTCAGGCTGCTTGGACTTAGTCTTCTGGGGTGCACTCTTCAGATAGTGGGTGTATCTCATAATCCTACAACAGCCTAGTCTAAGATGCATCAGGCTAGTTTCTATACATCAGACTAGTTTTCAACAAAGTGGCCTGTCAGTTCACAAACTTATTTTCTAAGTTTTTATCATAGCCTCTTAACACTTTGGGCTAGATTTCTAAGTCTTTAGAGATACATTAATACATCAGGGGAGTCTTTGGGATTTTATCAAAACATTTTACAGGTCATTTCCCAACATTATCCTGTCTCACATCCTCCCGAATCACCTCTTTAATTGGAACCATTGTCTCTTATGTCCCATCTTTTTCTTTCTCAGAATCTTCTTCTTCTTCGTCCTCATTATTTTCATCTTCTTCATCATCCTCACTATCATCACTACAAACATCAACATCTTCTTCTTTCTCGTTTTCCTCACTTTCAACTATTACCTTTTCCTTCCCTTTCCTTGTACTTCTCCTCAACTGAACTTCACCAACATCATCACGAACAAAATCATTTGACTTCTTCATGCTTCTTTCAGCACACAAAACCTGATCAGCCTTCACGGTTTGGTCATTAGAATTATATTTAAAAGGAGGACTATCAGAAAATAAATCAAAGTTAGGTGCATCAGAGTGTTCTTTTGCACGATTAAAATTTAGAACAAGATCATCTACTATAGTTAGAAATGACTCATCCCCCCAAAACTGAGAATCAGACTCTGTGTTTGAATCAGACAAATTTGATTTAATTTCTGATAATCTAGATATAAAACTAGAGGACGAATTGCTAATTTCTTTAAACAAGTTCTCCAGCTTCATCTGCACATCCTACAACAAAATATGATACTACATAAAATAATGTATATTATCGTACTATATAGTGACATGAATGTTACTAATTAAAAAGGAGTGTGTTACTAAATAGTAAAATATATGTTACTATACACTACCATATGTGTTACAATCAAGTAATACGCATGTTACAATCCAATAATATGCATGATACAACTCAACTAATATACCTAAAACCTATAAAATGAGTTATTACTCAATAATTAGTTATTATAAACATGCATAACAAAAATTATTGTATAAACAAATAGATGTTACTATTGAGTTACAAGTATGTTACCTCAACTTTTCCAAAGAGAAAAGACTTCAAATCCCCTTTATTCGGCACCCTGAAACATCCATTTCTTGTCACCGGATAAACATTAACAACAAGATCACCATCGCCGTATAAACCAGCATAAGACTCCTGCCTACACCGAGCATGCAAATTTACATCATCCCAATGTTGAATCAAAGGGATTGCAGACGACAATTCAACACCACTCCACTGAATACGGTGAAGATAAGAAATTTGAAGAATAAGCAAACATCCTGTAACATTATGAGCACCATTCATCCGAACAGAATCCACACTCTCACACAACTTGTTAAAGACATAAGAACACCAGTCAAGCTTTGATATATTGCTCACATCAACAACAGCCTTTAAAATCCCAGGGTTACAAACCAAATGATTAGATGCAGGAGTAAACAATGAAGTCATGACAAAAAACATAAACAAACGCTTGAAATATATCATCCCCACCGTCCTTCAACTTCTTCTTGAAAATATCAGCAAGAGCCATCAACTTCGATGAAGTTCTAATACCATACAGTTCACTGTATTTCTCAAGTAAAAGATTAGTTTCACCTCGGTTAAAAATAGGTACATCACAACCATCATTCACCGGTATCATAAAAATGTCATGTACATCATCTGGAGTAATAACAAAACTTCGCGAACGACCAACCGACAATTGCCAACTGTGAGGATTAAAATTATCAACAAGCCACTTAAGGATTGGATACACACTGAGCCTTGTGAGATGAAAATTTAGTAACCCACCAAAACCTATGCTTCTAACAGCTTCCCTTTGAGCACTGTTCAAACTTTGAACCAGCTCAAAGACAGAAGTAGGTCTGCTATGAGGGGTGAATTCTCTAAAAATGAAAAAAATAATAAATAAATGAAACATTGAATGAACAAATACAATACACACACACACACACACACACACACACATATATATATATATATATAAAGAACCATACCGCTTATGTTGAGATGATACAGTTACAATTGTTGTGCTCTTACTAGAACCATGCCTATGCCGCCTCTTAGATGGAGCAATAGGACCTTTAATCAACAAAACAGATGAATCATCTACAAATGACCCATCTGGATTTTTGCCCATTTTATATTCTGTAATACAATTGAATAATATACATGCATGTTACAAATCAATAATATGCATATTACTACATATCAGAAAATTATGTTACTATATAATAATATTCATGTTACTAATTGATAAAATCCATGTTACAAATCAATAAAATGAATTTTACAAAATAATAATAATAAAACTGACAGAATTATATGTCACTAAACAACAAAAACTATGTTACTAAACAACAAAAAACTGTATTACTATTTATGTTACTATATAGAAATATTTGTGTTACAAATCAATAATCTAAATGTTACAACACAATAAATAATAACACTGATAGAATTATATGTTACTAAACAGATAAATGTGTGTTACTAAACAACACAAAACTATGTTACAATTTATGTTACTATATAGCAACAATACATGTTACTATATAGAAATATTTGTGTTACTGAACATAAAACACCAACTAAATAAAAAAAAACAGAGCATTAACATTAAGCAGAGCATCTGTTGGTCCCAAAGGCAGGTTTTAGGGAAGAATACACTTGAACAAGTCTAGAAGGGGGGGTTGAATAGACTTGTA
>JAPKLY010004079.1:0-15886 GCA_026898435.1 Prunella vulgaris
ATCTAGAAGGATATTAGTGGACTTAACATCGCGATGTATGATAGAGGTGCCAGTGTGAAGATAATCTATACCCCGTGCAGCTCCAATGCATATGTTAAGGCATTGCTTCCACGTTAGAGACGAGCAGTCCTCGTCGCTCTCTCTGCTTGTATAAAGGTGGTCTGCCAGAGTTCCGCGGGATATGTACTCGTAAACAAGAATCATTTCCCCATTCTCATTGCAGTAGCCAATAAGAGAGACTAGATTAACATGTCTCAACGTCTCAATCTCCATCAAAAACTCTGCTTCTCCATGTCTGGATTTCAGTGATAGACGCTTAATCGCTACAGTCAGTTGGTCATCATCGATTTTGCCTTTGTAGACTCTGCCAAATCCACCCTCTCCAATAACATGCTGTTCGTTGAAATCTACTGTGGCTGATTGGATCTCAGCCAGAGAAAATTGACTGCAGAAGCGTTCAGCCGTGGCAGAGAGCTTCCTCTCCTCTGCAGCAACTGATGTATTCATCTTTCGTTGAGGAATAACTTGGAGTAAATTTTCAGTGGAGGAGGCGAAGCAATAATTTTCTGTTATCAACTTGGAATCATGAAAAGGAAAGACGAAGCAACAATGAGGGAATTGTCAAAATTGGATGACTAAACATAATTTTAGTCATGTGACAGCACAAATATATTTTTTTTAGTCATTTTAAAATTAAATTTTTAAAGGAATTTTTTTCCAAAACAAGAACGTGTATCAACCGAGTTCACAGTAAATTAATATTTATCAATTATCACATGACATGTGTATATACTATTACTTATTAAAAAGTTAAGTATATTTGTATAACAGTGATAATATATATGAATAACAGTGATAGTGATTACACATAACAGTGATACGAGTTCATGTGAACACGAATTCACAAGAGACCTACTCATTTTCCAATGATACGAAGTACTTAATTTCTTTAAAGGATGTTTCACAGCATTCCACGCTATTTTATTTCAACTATAATTCGAATCATTGCATTTCGTGAATTTAAATTAGTAGTTCAAATGATCAATTTAAACCTTAGTATTAGAAATAGATTTCCAAATGGATCTTTTCAATAGTTTGGAAAATACTTATTATCTTTAAACGAAAACATTCTATTGCGCCTTAAATCAATGACTTAAAAAAATTTATGTGCTCAATATAACTCAATATTAGTATATACACATAACAGTGATAATTAATAACTCGAGTTCACTGTAAACTCGGATTCATAATAAGTCTGGATATCTTTGTAACCTACAAAAAACATATATTAGAAAAACACCCCCCTTCCATATTTGTACACTGTTCACCCACATTAACCGATATAGTTGTGGTTCAAACCTGTTCTTTAAACATCGCGTCCGGCTGGTGGCCATGTTTTACCATTTTGATTGCTGCGACCAGTCCACTTTTCAGGGCTCCACGATATACTTTTTCTTTTAATCCTTTAGAAATTAAATACTGAGAACTAAAATTGTCTGTAATGTCTTTCATTTCATGTATTGAAATGACATCAACAGTCATTTGGTCCTCTGATTCATCTACTGCAATGACAGGGATGGATACTGGAAGCATATTAACGTTTAATGCCTCTTCTTGAGTGGCTGTTGACGGCGTATTAACATCACCTTGCTTGTGCTCCAGCTGTGATGCACGACTCTCTGCAAAATTGCATGGAAAGTTTCCAAATGAATAATCAAAACATGACAGGTAAACTTCTTGAATTGTTTGATGCATTATATTAACAATTCATATATACCAGACGGTTTAACTTTGATCCAGGATGGCAGAAATCTTGAAGTATTCAGTGTCGATGCTTTTCTGTCCTGCTGTTCAAGAGCAAACTCAAGCTGGACCACGACTTGAGCCATTGTTGGCCTCTTTTTTGGTTCACGATTCAAGCATCTTTTAGCAATCCCCACAAATGTTTTCACACAATCTGCTGATATTTCGTCCCTCAAATTTGAAGCTACAATGAGGTTAGCTTTTCCTTTATTAATTTTTTCAAGAGCCCACATAACCAGACCCATCTCATTCTCACCGAGCCTTGAATCCACTACTGGTCTCCCGCACAAAACTTCCAAAAATACCACCCCAAAAGCATATGCATCACTCTTTCGTGTTAATCTACAGGTTATAAAATAACTGGATCCAGATACCCAAATGAGCCCTTTACTATTGTGCTAACATGGCTTTTAGAGCTAATTGTGCTTAAATGTTTAGCCAGCCCAAAATCTGAAACCTTAGCTGTGAAATTTTCATCTAGAAGGATATTAGTGGACTTAACATCACGATGTATGATAGAGGTGCCAGTGTGAAGATAATCTATACCTCGTGCAGCTCCAATGCATATGTTAAGGCGTTGCTTCCACGTAAGAGACGATCAGTCCTCATTCGCTGTCTCTGATTCTATAAAGGTGGTCTGCCAGAGTTCCGCGGGATATGTACTCTTAAACAAGAATCATTTCCCCATTGTCATTGCAGTAGCCTATCAGAGAGACTAGATTAACATGTCGGAACTGGCTCAGCGTCTCAATCTCCATCAAAAACTCTGCTTCTCCTTGGTTTGAGTTTGGTGATAGACGCTTCATGGCTACAGCCAGTTGGCCATCATCGATTTTGGCTTTGTAGACTTTGCCGAATCCACCTTTTCCAATAAGATGTTCGTCGTTGAAATCTCCGGTGGCTGATTGGATCTCAGCCAGAGAAAATTGACGGCAGAAGCGTTCAGCCGTGGCAGAGAGCTTCCTCTCCTCCTCTGCAGCAACTGATGTAGTCATATTTCATTGACGGATAACTTGGAGTGAAGTGAATTTTCTGCAATAATAACTGTGTGTTATCAACTTGAGATGATTAAAGTTGAAGGCGAAGCAATAATTGTAGCACGAAACCCACTTTTGTCCTCTGACTCTTGCCGGTAATTTAGAGGCTTAGTCCACCTGCAAATTAAATTTACACAATAAATTAAGTAAATTTTTAAAAGAGACACATCCAAATATTGAGGTGTGTTAATCATTATGGCCTGTTGAAAGAGGAAAGAAGTTGATAGCTTCATATGATTTTCTCAAACACGGGTAGACTACTAAGGTTTATCTAACAATGTGTGTTAAGAACAATAGCTAAGGTAGACTACTAAGGTTTAGTTCGATTAACATATCTAATTTTTAATTAAAATATGCAAGCATCAGCAATTCCATCATTTTACTTATCATTATCTCAATAGTTTATTTTATTCTAATTATATCAAGTTTATTTTAACTTTTGGATTAAAGTTTTTATAGTCCTACAACTTATCACGAATTTGAATTTGGTCCATATGAATTACACATTTTGATATATATCCCATAAATTTGAAACATTTTAATTTTGATGGTTATATAAACTTACAGGATCAAAATCAAAATGAACAACAAAAATATTCTTTTATACAACAAATAAAGGGCTCATCAAAAAGCTGATTCAGTTTAAAAAAAATTCACATCACCTAAAAGTCTGAACATGGAGACACGAAATTAATTTATTAATTAATTCTCTAATATAATTTCCCAAAATCATGAACCAGAAAGCGGCTAATACTTGCCTCAAAATGTGATTCCATCAGGGGAGAATAACTTCAACATGTGATCTTCATTCAATTTCACCTAAAAATAGATAGTTTTTACAATGATCTCCATTCTTCAGTCTCCTTCTTCATCTTCTCTTGTGCTTGGAATCAGCTTCCTCATCTTCTGAATCAGATGGATCTGGTGTTGACCAGGAGTAAGGTGAGCTGGCCCCTGATGTCGACCTCGTAGGAGAGGAGCGTGAGGTCCCCTCGACGCCCCGATTAAGCCACACTGAGAAGTCTTTGTAGAAACTAGAGGCTGGTCTTCGACTATAGGCTCCAGCATGCATGCGTAATGGTGTGTTGATCTTAACTCTTTGGCCTTTTCTTTCACGGGAATTAGCATTGAATTCTTCGTCTTCGTCGCTATAACTATTTTGATGATTGCCTGATTCTGTTCTAGGAAGCATATTAACGTCCTTTAATGCTTCTTCCGGAAAGCGACTTAGGGCCCCTGGTGTCCCCTGAACTCCCTGATTGAGCCACAATGTGAAGTCTTTATAGAAACGAGAGGCTGATCTTGGATCAAAGGTTCCAGCCTGCATGCTTTCGAGGGAACTATCGTTGAGTTCTTCGTCTCCATCGCTATCATGCCCCGATTCTGTTTTAGGAATGGCAGGGTGAGCTGCGGGAAGTATATTAACGTCCTTTAATGCATGAATATCTCCCTGCTTGTGACCCTTTTGCAATGATCCTGCAAAATTGCACCAAAATCTTTTCATAAAAAAATGTTGAATTGCATTTATGCCAAATAAATATGTGTGTCTATGAATAACAGTTCTAATTTACCAGATGGCTTAGCTCTATTCCAGAACAGCAGAAATCGCGACGCATTTAGTGGCTGAGCTTTTGGTTGCTGTTGTTCAACGGCAAGCTCAAGCTGGGCTACGACTTGAGCCATTGTTGGCCTCTTTTTCGGTTCGAGATTTAAGCATCTCGTAGCAATCCTCACGAATGTTTTCAGGCAATCTGCTGATATCTCATCCCTCAGATTCGAAGCTACAATCTGATCAGCTTTTCGTTTACTAATTTTTTCTCGAGCCCACATGGCCAGACTCATCTCATCCTCACCGAGCATTGAATCCACTGCTGGTCGCCCGCACAGAACTTCCAACAACACCACCCCAAAAGCATATGTATCACTTTTCCGTGTTACTCTGCAGGTGGTAAAGTAACTCGGATCAAGATATCCAAATGTGCCCTTTACAATTGTGCTAACATGGCTCTTTGAGTTGCTTGGGCTTAAATGTTTGGCCAAGCCAAAATCAGAAACTTTAGCTGTGAAATTTTCATCCAGAAGGATATTTGTGGACTTCACATCGCGATGTACGATTGAGGTGCCAGTATGAAGATAATCTAGACCTCGAGCAGCTCCAATGCATATATTTAGGCGTTGCTTCCACGTAAGAGACGAGCAGTCATCACTCTCGCTGTTCCTCGAAAGTTTGTAAAGGTGGTCAGCCAACGTTCCACGGGCTATATACTCGTAAAGAAGTATCATTTCCCCATTCTCACTGCAATAGCCAATAAGAGAGACTAGATTAACATGCCGGAGCTTGCTGAGTGTCTCAATCTCGGCTAAAAATTCGCCTTCTCCTTGGTTGGAATTTGTTCCCAGCCTCTTTATGGCCACACTCAGTTGCTCATCTCCAACTTTGCCCTTGTAGACTTGGCCAAATCCACCAGTTCCTATGAGATGTTCTTCACTGAAATCTTCAGTGGCCAACTGGATCTCAGCCAGAGAAAATCGACAGCAGAACCTTTCAGCCGTGGCAGAGAGCTTCCTCTGTTCCTTTGTACCACTGCCTGCTGCAATCATATTTTGTTAAGCATGATTAAATGTGGGATGTAAATTTGGAATAATGAAATGGGGATGATGAAGCATTAATTAATTTATGTTGTTTATTGTCTTTTTCTGCCGGCTTTGAATCTATACATTGCTTGTCTTTTATGGCGTGCCACTCTTCCTGTCTTTCTCAATGAATGCATATTTTATACTCAAACGAAGCTCTTATTTGCACCAAAATTTCCGCCATTTTCAATGATTTTGTCTTCTAATGGTTGGACTCATAAGGTCTATTTACTCGAGAAAAATTAGTAGACGGAAACTGAGCAGATTGTGTTGAGCGGCCAACACATATGCATCAACATTTCTTTTACTTCTCCTCTCTAATAACTATATCTTTCTTTAGGTCCTCCCCTTACATGGGATACCATGTGACAGCACAGGATCATCAACAAACTAGTATGTCCTGATTCGACTATTTCCCATTGCATTGATGTCTCAGGCATGGAGATGAACAACAAAAATGTTCTTGATGTTGTATTGATGCTATTTAATAGCAATTCATCTGTTCCAGAATGGCAGAAATCTTGATGGTTTCGGTGTTAATGTTTTTCTGTCATGCTATTGAAGGGCAAACTCAAGCTGGACCACCACTTGTCGACCCATTGTTGGCCTCTTTTTCGGTTCACGATTCAAGCATCTTTTAGTAATTCCCACGAATGTTTTAACGCAATCTGCTGATATTTCGTCCCTCAAATTTGAAGCTACAATGACGTTAGTTTTTCCTTTATTAATTTTTTCAAGAGCCCACATAACCAGACCCATCTCATCCTCACCAAGCCTTGAATCTACTGCTGGTCTCCTGCACAAAACTTCCAACAATACCACCCAAAAGCATATGTATAACTCTTTCGTGTTAATCTACAGGTTATAAAATAACTGGGATCCAGAAACCCAAATGAGCCCTTACTATTGTGCTAACATGGCTTTTAGAGTTATTTGTGCTTAAATGTTTAGCCAGCCCAATAATCTGAAACCTTAGCTGTGAAATTTTCATCTAGAAGGATGTTTGTAGGCTTCACATTGCGATTATTTGATTATTTGTGTTGTCTTTTCTGAAACGATAAGGACTTGGGAGTAATGAAATAATTGATTATTTGTGTTGTCTTCTCTCAATCACAGAGTCATTGTATTGTTTTATGCAGTTTCTTGGCCTTTTTGTCTATCATATGTATAGTTGACATCTCCTGAAATAATAGTTATGGTTCAAAGCCTCTGTAACATATAATACTATTTGCAACGCCCACAGCAATTTTAACTAGCTGGCCCCATGACAGAGCTGGAGCATGCATTGATCCATTGGCGCCTTGTTGTCCGATTCCACAGAAAATTCTTACATTCATCAATATCTAAACATAGGAATGTGTTAACATGACGAAGGATGTTTCCATGAGAACTTCCTAGAAACTGCGCCTAACAACATAATACTCCTATTCAACAGAAATCTTTATTTCAAGAACAAATGTAACAAAAACAGGACAATGCCTCTTAGGTGTTGGATTACTACTGAACAGCAGGCGAGAAGCACCAGCACTTAATGCATCAATTGTTAAAAGAGGTCTCACGAGATGGAAAGATATCACCAGTTTTGTGTTTCTGTAGCAACAGACAATCAATCGTTTAACAGAGGACGCAGAGCTTGTACTACAAAGCACATGTGTGGACGAGATGTAGCTTTTCCCAAACACCAGACAGCAATTTGAACCACCTATATATAATCAAATTAAATAAGCAAAATCAAATGAGAGGAAAGTTTCAGAACAAAAAGTCATGTTATACGTATTTGACCTGGGCAACTTTCTCTTCTGGATAGTTCCCATGCAGTCTAGCATCCACAGAATCCTTTACTCAATCCATGATATTTGTGTGCTCATCTGGTCGCCGGAATTTAGATGGTTTACGCCCAGTCACGAGTTGAAGGAGTATCATACCAAAGCTGTAAACATCACTAGCCCAACTTCGAGGTGAGTAACTAGAAACCAAAAATGAAGTAGTTGTAACTAAAACTGCCACCCCTGTTCATCTTAGGACATATACACTCTATAGAGCATACTCTGGGGAAAGATAGGCATCATAATCATCATAATCTTCCACATCATCAAAAGTTGGACGAGTTGAGTGATAAAAATATGCTAATTTAGCAACATTGTCACCATAAACTAATACACTGTTTGGTCCGAAGTTGCAATAATCCGGCAATTTCTCGTGAATGTACTCCAATCCTTTTGCCACGCCCATAGCAATTTTAACTCGTTTGCCCCATGACAGATCCAGTTCCTCTCAAGAAATTTGATGGTGGATCAGTTCTCTTAGGGAATGATTAGATGTGCAAAGTCAGAGGCTCTGGCTCAGTAAAGATGAGACTGCATGATGGTGCTGAGAGGATACTACAAAATGTCAGATTTGTACCTGAGCTGAAGAGAAATCTTATTTCACTTGGATCATTTAATGTTTTGGGATATGAATAAAATATAAAGAATGGATTCATATTGATAATCAAGGATAACAACATTGTGATGAAAGGCAAGAAGGTCAATGGCTTGTACATTTTAATTGGTAACTCAGCTGTCGGATCAGTAAATGCAGTTATGGGCAGCTCTGATGCTATCTTGTGGCACAAGAGGTTAGGGCACATTGGTGAAAGAGGACTGAATGAACTCTCCAAGCAGAAGGCATTTGGGGATTCAAGAACAATTAAATTGGACTTTTGTGATCACTGTGTATTGGGAAAATCCAAGAAACATTCTTATTCAAAGGGCAACATCATACTGATGCTCCTCTAGACTATATACACTCTGACATCTGGGGGCCTTCAAGAGTTGAGACTCATGGAGGAGGAAAGTACTTCATGACTATCAATGATGACTTCAGCAGAAAGGTGTGGGTGATCATCCTGAAGCAGAAGAGTGAAGCTGACACGTGTTTTCCAACACTTACTTCTCAAGTATAAGAAGTTCGTGTAGTACTAGTAAATGCCCGGTTAAATTTATCAATCCATGGGACTAGTGGCAAAGTTTATCTCTAATACTGTGTGTCGGTGTTCAATTGTAGTGTTAATCAACTTGTTACCAATCAACTAAAATGTAATAACTCAACAAGTAAAATAATTAACTAGACAAGCAAATAAAATAGAACAAAGAAATCACTAAATAAGCCAATTAAAATAGCAAGCACGAGAAAAATCAACAAAGATAGCAAGATGAGAAAGATGTGTTCAGGTGTTTTTCCTTATGGGGTAATCAATTAACGGTTTAATAAGTCAATTTATCCCTCTTGTTTGTCAAAGATAGGAGCAATCACATAAAATAACACATTAAACCGTACTGGATAAGCCTAGGAATAACACGTCAATTAAGCATGTAGATTGTTATAGGGATAGTTCACCCTTTCCCACCCGGGTAATCACACGAGCCTAAGAAAATCCTAGCGTGCTTTTCCACTTGTATACTAAGGTGCCCCACCTTTTGTCCCCTCACTAATTACCTAAATGTTAATTAAAGCAATTAATGTATATTAATGAATTTTCTAATGTAATTACCCAACTCTCGTTGCGAAAACACAGTATACACTCAATCACCTAATTAAACTCACACCCATACGAAATAAAATGTCTATCCAACTCTCGTTGCAATAAATAATCAAATCATATGAATTAAAAGAGCAAAATTATGCAATTGATCTAACAATCCTCATTAATATAATCATCTAACCTTCAATTAGGATAAAATCATAAAATCGCCCCATTAATCAATCACCCACATAATTCCAAACACTCAAACACCAAATATTTAGCCAACCATAATCATATCAAAGAAACTCATAACAAAATAAAAGACAATAAATCATAATCATTAAAATATAAGCAATAAAATTAAATAAAAAAGAAGAAATCACCTAATAGGAGCTCCAACAAAATCTTCAACTAAAATAAAAATCTAACTAAAAAATATAAACCCTAGTTACAATGTGAAAGAGTGTGTGAAGGATGGTGAGGAATTCTCCCAGGAGGGGAGTATGTGTCGTAGTGTTTTTTTTTTTTTTTCCCCTCCCTTCTTCCCAGACTTGCAGGGAAATGGGCCTCAGGATTTCAATATCAAATGGGCCAGGAACGAGATGGGCTTTAATCCCCAAAATAAAAAATATTTCTGAACCTAAAAGGACAGTCTCTTCAATAAAATGATACGGCCGTGCGAATTAATGGTTTGGCCGTGTCATTTGCTTCGGCGGGTATGACACGGCTTCTTCAATAAACTGACATGACCGTGCGAATTAATTACTTGGCCGTGTCATTCACTTCGGCGGGTATGACACGGTCAAAGGCTAAAGGGAGCACACGGCCAAAGAGAAATAAGCACACGGCCACCAAATTAAAATCGCTTCTTACCTTCAGCAACTTTCAATTTTTCAGCGTTTTCTCTTCTCACATGAACAACTTCAATATCTGGCATCAGTGACTTCATTAGTGGAGGAGCTCCTCCGGCGAATTAATTCCGACGACAAACTTCGATAGCGGCGTGAACAGGGGTGCGAGTTTTCTGCAATTTCCGGCGAGAGAGTGGCTGCTCTTGGCTCTTCCAGCAATGGGTTGTGAAGCTCGTGGACGTGAGTAGCTGTCGGTGGCTACTCCGGGCGACGCAGAAATTCCGGCGTGAGGCAGCTTCTGACTTCAGGCGGCCGGTGAATTAACTCCGGCGTGGTGGAGCAGTGACTTGGCTTCGACGGCGTATTCCGGTGAGAGGCTGTGAAATCGATGGCAAGCAATTTGGGCTTCAATGGCGCTTTCCGGCGTTGGGCTCTTCAGCAAGTGATGAAGATGGTGATGGGTGCTTGGTTTCAGGCGTGTAGAGATAAGGGCACATGACTGTTGGAGACTTCAATTAAAAGTGGGTCCATTCCAATTCAAATTCAGCTGGAGACTTCAATCACTTAACTTGCTTTTCACTTAAAATCCTGCACAATATATTCATCCATTTAATGAGAATATTTCAATTGAGACTAAATGCTTCACTTGGGCCTTCACAAATCAATAATACAAAGCACCAGGATATTTCCACCCTATTTTTTGAGTACTTCACCCCATTTTTATTTTTCATTTTGGAAATAAGTTTTAAAAGACAAAATTATCCTTTAAATATATTTCACAATTAAAATAGATCAGTTCACCTCCCATCTTTCAAAACCTAGATTTGAATGATTATCACTCCAATATTCTTTAACCATATTTTATCAAACAAAAATGTTATAAATTTTTTTAATTTCGCAACATGATTTTAATACAAGATCATAATAGTTCTTCATATGCACAATAATGATTTTTAAGTACATTTTTCAAATCTATTTTTAAAAAAAATTCGAACATATTTGTTCCACACTGGTTGGTGGAACAAATGCAAAATGTTCGGAAAAAAATTCCGAACATTTGTAGTTTGTTTGGAAAAAAATTTCAAACATTTTGCATTTGTTTGAAAAAAATTTAAAAACTTTTGTTCGAAAATTTTGATGGAACAAATGCAAAATGTTTGGAAAAAATTTCCGAACAATGTACAAATGTTCGAAATTTTTTTCTGAACATTTTGCATTTGTTCCACCAACCAGTGTCGAACAAATGCCTCCAGTGATTTTTTCGCGTTTTTCATTCCGTTTTGTCCGACGAAATTTTGCAAACGATTTCCAATCGATTTCCAATGCCAATATTTGTAATAGTGACAACAAAAATTCATTCAAAACCTTTCAATATATAAAACTAATTTAAATCCTAAAACTAATAAATTCATAAATATATTCAGTTTCAAACCCTAAAACCTTTATCCATGGGTCTCCTCTGGTGCGTCGGCCGTTCGAACTTCGCTGATGGATTGGGTCGCGTGGGTGAGTTTCTTCAGTTTCGAACAAATTATATGAGTTTCATCAGTTTTGTGTTATTAGATTGGTGGGGTGAAGTTATATGAGTTTGGGTATTTTTGGAAACTCACATGGGGTGAATTGATCTATTAGATAGTGAATTGATAATTGGGGTGAAGTACTAAAAAATTGGGGTAAAAATATCAGGATCCTAATATAAATCACTCAAATTAAATATTTTTGGGCCGCAAGTTTAACAAGAAAATAGAGCCCAATTTACTCTTTTCTAATTTCACCTTTTTATTTATTTCATAAAATTAATTTGAGAGGTATTTTGCTCAATAAATCATAATTTTCACAAAATAGCAACACAAATACATCTCTCAACAATTAAGCACAAATAATTGAATTAATGTAACTAAATGCAAGAAATCATATAAAATATGCAATTAAATCACTCAAATTTCAAACAAATAATCACACTAATCAGAAGCCTTTGGAAAATTCAAGGAATGACTTCTTGAACAAGAAAACAACAGAAGCAGATCCTTAAAGCATCTCAAAACTGACAATGGGCTTGAGTATGTGTCAGAAGATTTTGAAAATTTCTGCAAGGAAAGGGGCATAACAAGGCACAAGACTGTTCCAGCAAATCCTCAACAAAATGGACTTGCTGAGAGGATGAACAAGACTATTTTGGAGAAGGTCAGATGCATGCTGTCAGATGCTAAACTACCCAAAGTGTTCTAGGGAGAGGCAGTTAATACTGCATGTTATTTGATAAACAAAACACCCTCATCTGCTATTGACTTTAAAACCCCATATGAGCTGTGGTATGGTAGGCTGTCAGATTACAATAATCTGAAGGTGTTTGGTTGCTTAGCCTTTGCTCACGTAAGACAAGATAAGTTGGAACCAAGAGCTCTGAGGTGCATCTTCCTGGGATATCCAAAAGGTGTAAAAGGTTATAGATTGTGGTGTCTTGAAGCTGGACACAAGAAGTGTATTGTCAGCAGAGATGTGACTTTTAATGAGAAAGTAATGGGATATGGTACTTCAGGAAATACTCAGGATGTTGAGGATAACTCCATAATCAGACATACACCAGTTCAGGTGGAGCCTACAATCAGGATTCAGTATGAAGATCAAGCTCAGGACAACTCTGATATCAGGAATCCACAAGAAAATCAGTCTAATGCATCAGCAGACAGTGATTCTGAAGATCAAACTGAAAATTCAGATGAAGAGGGTGAAGATCTGAGAAACTACAGTCTGGCCAGAGACAGACATAGGAGAAGCATTCATCCACCAATCAGGTTTGGTCAGGCTGACATGATCTCATATGCCTTATCTGTGGCAGAAAAAGTAGAGTATCAAGAACCTCAGACTTATACTGATGCAGTGACAAGGAATGATAAAGATCAGTGGATTTCAGCTATGAAAGAGGAGTTAAATTCACTTGAAAAGAATAGCACATGGGTTCTTGTGAATAAAACAAAAGAGCAGAAGGTTGTCAGCTCAAGATGGATATTGAAGAAAAAGTCTGAAATTGGGTCAGATGGACAGAAACTGATCAGATATAAGGCAAGGTTAGTTGCTAGAGGATTTACTCAGAGGGAAGGAATATATTTTAATGAAGTATTCTCACCAGTTGTGAAGCAATGCTCAATAAGGATCTTATTGTCTAAGGTAAATCAGGATGGACTGGAGTTACAAAAGCTGGATGTCAAAACTGCATTTCTACATGGAGAGCTTGAAGAAACCATTTATATGCAGCAGCCTGGGGGGTTCATACTACCAGAAGATGGAGGAAAGGTATGTTTGCTGAAGAAGTCTCTGTATGGACTTAAGCAAAGCCCAAGGCAGTGGTATAAAATGTTTGATAGCTTCATGGTGTCAATAGGCTTCATCAGATGCAAGTATGACAGTTGTGTGTACTTGGAAAAACAAGGCTCTGAGGTACTTACATATCTATTACTTTATGTGGATGATATGTTAATTGCTAGCAAAAGTCTTGGAAGAATTCAGAAATTGAAAGATAAGCTCAGTTCAACCTTTGACATGAAAGACCTTGGGAGTGCAAAGAGAATTCTGGGTATGGATATTATCAGAGACAAAGCAGCTGGAAGGATGTTCTTGACTCAGCAAGACTACATACTGAAAATCGTGAAAAGATTTAACATGCATGAGTCAAGATCAGTCTCTACTCCTCTTGGGCAACACTTCAAACTGACAGCTAATCAATGTCCCAAGAGTGATCAAGATAAGTCTCAAATGAGCAAAATACCTTATTCAAATGGAGTTGGAAGCATAATGTATGTCATGGTTTGCAGCAGACCTGATATTGCTCATGCAGTGAGCTTGGTCAGCAGGTTTATGACTAATCCTGGAAAGGCACATTGGGAAGCTTTCAAGTGGATTATGAGATATTTGAAAGGTACTTCACATTTGGGATTATTATTTGAGAGGACTCAGGAGATCAAGCAACCTCTACAAGATTTTGTAGATTATGACTATACTGGAAGCATAGATACAAGAAAAGTCTCTGACTGGATATGTGTTTACACTTTATGGCACAGCTATTAGTTGGAGGGTTGTATTACAGTCAGTGGTTACACTATCAACCACTGAAGCTGAGTACATTGTAGTAACAGAAGCAGTAAGGAGGCTATGTGGCTGAAGGGTATTATCAGTGAATTTGGAATCAGGCAAGATGAAATTACTGTGCAATGTGATAATCAGAGTGCCATTCATTTAGTAAAACATCAGGTCTTTCATGAAAGATCTAAACATATTGATGTTAGTCTTCATATAATGTGGTGGAGAAGAAGATGATCACAATACAGAAAGTTTCAACTGATGACAATGCTGCTGATATGCTAACTAAGGTCATACCTAGTTTAAAATTCAACTATTGATTGGAGCTGATTAAGGTACAGTCTTGGGATGTGCCTTAATTCTACTGTGATGTGAAGGTTAGGTGGAGGCATCTCACTTACTTTGAGGTGGAGAATTGTTATGGTGCAAAGAAAGTGAAATAAAGATCAGATGAGCAAGTACTGCTGATTAACTGAATTTAATACTATCAGTTGAGGGTCATCTGAGATCATCTGGAAAGTCATCTGGTATATCAGCGGAGTCAGCTGAGGGGGTCAGCTGATGGAGTCCCCTGAGTGGTCAGAATGATCAGTCATGATGGTTGGTCAGGATGGTTGTTCTGAATGATGGTCAGGTTAGGTGGTCAGATCAGGCTGGTAAGTCAGGATGAAGGTCTACTGATGATATCAGCTGAGTACTCAGACTCAGCTGAGGACATATCAAATCAACAGACAAGAAAGGAGCATACTGACTTCAAAGTCAGGAATTAACCAAGAATCAGTTACGAAGCGGTTTAAACTCCCAAGATTGGGCAACTGGCGATCAGTTTAACAGAATCAAAAGTTCAAACCATTGGGCTCTGACCGTTATTCAAATTCGGTTGCAACTGTAGCAGTTTCTTGTTGGTTGGTTACGATCACAAGCATTAAATTTGGGTTCCCATATTCCTATATATATACGCACCTATGTATAGAGAAAACACAGTACATATTCTGAGAGATCCACACAAAATACTTGTAATTTGTATCATCATTCATTGATTAGTGAGAGAGGTGCCTTATCAGTGGATGTAGATCATTTGATCGAACCACATAAATCTTAGTGTTCTTCAATTTTCTTTATTTTCTTTTATTCAACAATCATTGTTAACTCAATAAATATCTATGTCGTTGAAATCTCTGGTGGCTGATCGGATCTCAGGCATAGTAAATCTACGGCAGAAGCGTTCAGCCGTGGCAGAGAGCTTCGTCTCCTCCTCTGTAGCAACTAATGTACTCATAACTTGGAGTGAATTGAATTTTCTGTCGAGGGAAGAGGGGATACAATAATTTTCTCTTATCTAACTTCAAAAGGGAAAGGGGAAGAACAATGGGGGGAATCGTCAAAAGTGGATGACTAGTTATATTAATCACAAATATTTTTTTTTGGGATGGCAATCCGTCCCGTTCGAACTGGGTAAAAATCCGGTTAAACGGGTTACAGAGTGGGTTTGGATCCGTTTAACTTAAAATTCGTCTAATTTTAAATGCGTCTTGGTATTAGGTGAATCCATCTTGAACCCGCACGCATAACATATATATATATATTATATATATACATATATAATTACATTAATACATTATATTATAATTTGAATCACAACATTCTATTTAAAATTGAAATTAAGTTCAAACAGCCAATAAAAATTCTCCCGACCACAAAGATTCCCTTCTTTTCTTTTATCTTCGACTGCGGGGTAGTGAGTATGATTAGGGGACAGCCCTGTTTTTCAACACGGTTTTAGCTTTTTACATTAACGGTGCAATTATTCCAATTATCTTAAAACAAAAGGTAGCTTTTAGGAGTTGGATCGATGAATATACGAACCCAACAGCTAGGCTCCAGCTTAAAAGGACATCACTTTTTTTAAAAAAAAATTAGTAAGGACTTCAATTGATACTAAACCGGCAAGAGTCAAATGTGGCTTCCCCTTTCCCTAA
>JAPKLY010004080.1:0-15885 GCA_026898435.1 Prunella vulgaris
CCTGACCTGACCTGACCAGACCATCCTGACTGACCATCATCCTGACCGACCATCCTGACCACTCAGGAGACTACATCAGCTGACCCCCCTCAGCTGACTTCCTCAGCTGACTCTGCTGATATACCAGATGACTTTCAGTAGACTTCCAGATGATCCCAGCTGACCTTATCAGATGACCCTCAGCAGACCTATCAGCTGACCTCCTTCAGCTGATAGTATTAATGTTCAGATAATCCTTCACTTTCTTTGCACCCATAACAATTCTCCACCTCAAAGTAAGTGAGAAGCCTCCACCTAACCTTCACATCACAGTAGTATTAAGGCACATCCCAAGACTGTACCTTAACCAGGTCCAAGCAGTAGTTGAATTTTGAACTCGGTATGACCTTAGTTAGCATATCAGCAGCATTGTCATCAGTTGAAACTTTCTGTATTGTGATTACCATCTTTTCCACCACATCTCTCACAAAGTGAAGCCTTACATCAATATGTTTAGATCTTTCATGAAAGACCTGATGCTTGACTAAGTGAATGGCACTCTGATTATCACATTGCACAGTAACTTCATCTTGCCTGATCCCAAATTCCCTGATAATGCCCTTCAGCCACATAGCCTCCTTTACTGCTTCTGTCACTGCAATGTACTCAGCTTTAGTTGTTGATAGTGTAACCACTGACTGTAATGCAGCCCTCCAACTAATGGTTGTGCCATAAAGTGTGAACGCATATCCAGTCAGAGATTTTCTTGTATCTATGCTTCCAGTATAGTCAGAATCTACAAAACCTTGTAGAGGTTGCTTGTCCTCCTGAGTCCTCTCAAATAATAATCCCAAATGTGCTGAACCTTTCAGATATCTCATTATCCAATTGAAAGCTTCCCAATGTGCCTTTCCAGGATTAGCCATAAACCTGCTGACCAAGCTCACTGCATGAGCAATGTCAGGTCTGCTGCAAACCATGACATACATTATGCTTCCAACTCCATTTGAATAGGGTATCTTGTTCATCTGAGACTTCTCCTGATCACTTCTGGGACATTGATCAGCTGTCAGTTTGAAGTGTTGTCCAAGAGGAGTAGTGACTGATCTTGACTCATGCATGTTGAATCTTCTCAAGATTTTCAGTATGTAGTCCTGCTGAGTCAGGAACATCCTCCCAGCTGCTTTGTCTCTGATAATGTCCATACCCAGAATTCTCTTAGCACTTCCAAGGTCTTTCATGTCAAAGGTTGAACTGAGCTTATCCTTCAATTTCTGAATTCTTCCAAGACTTTTGCTAGCAATTATCATATCATCCACATAAAGTAATAGATATGTCAGTACCTCAGAGCCTTGTTTTTCCAAGTAAACACAGCTGTCATACTTGCACCTGATGAAGCCTACTGACACCATGAAGCTATCAAACCTTTTATACCACTGCCTTGGGCTTTGCTTAAGTCCATACAATGACTTCTTCAGCAGACATACTTTTCCTTCATCTTCTGATAGTAAGAACCCTTCAGGCTATTGCATATATATGGTTTCTTCAATCTCTCCATGTAGAAATGCGGTTTTGATATCCAGCTGTTGTAACTCTAGTCCATCCTGATTCACCTTAGTCAATAAGATCCTTATTGAGCAGTGCTTTACAACTGGTGAAAATACTTCATTGAAGTCTATTCCTTCCCACTGAGTAAATCCCCTTTCAACCAACCTTGCCTTGTATCTGATCAGCTCCAGTCCATCTAACCCAATTTCAGACTTTTTCTTGAATATCCATCTTGAGCTGACAACCTTCTGCCCTTTTGCTTTATTCACAAGAACCCATGTGTTGTTCTTTTCTAGTGAATTTAACTCCTCTTTCATAGCTGAAATCCACTGATCTTTATCCTTCCTTATCACTGCATCAGTATAGGTTTCAGGTTCTTGATACTCTACTTCTTCTGCTACTGATAAGGCATATGAGATCATGTCAGCCTGCCCAAACCTGATTGGTGGATGAATGCTTCTCTTGTGTCGATCTCTAGCCAGACTGTAGTTTCTCAAATCTTGACCCTCCTCTTCTGAATTTTCAGTTTGATCTTCAGAGTCGCTATCTGCTGATGCATCAGACTGATCTGCTTGTGGATTCCTAATATCAGAGTTGTCCTGAGTCTGATCTTCATTCTGAATCCTGATTGTATGCTCCACCTGAAATGGTGTATGTCTGATTATGGGGTTATCCTCAGCATCCTGAGTACTTTTAGAAGTACCATATCCCATGACTTTCTCATTGAAAGTCACATCTCTACTGATAATGCACTTCTTGTGTCCAGCTTCAAGACACAACAACCTATAACCTTTGACACCTTTTGGATATCCCAGGAAGATGCACCTCAGAGCCCTTGGTTCCAGCTTATCTTACCTTATGTGAGCAAAGGCTAAGCAACCAAACACCTCAGATTATTGTAATCTGACAACCTACCATAACAAAGCTCATCAGGGGTTTTGAAGTCAATAGCTGATGAGGGTGTTTTGTTTATCAAATAACAAGCGGTATTAACTGTCTCTCCCCAGAATACTTTAGGTAGTTTAGCATCTGATAGTATACACCTGACCTTCTCCAAAATGGTCCTGTTCATCCTCTCAGCAAGTCCATTTTGTTGAGGGTTTGCTGGAACAGTCTTGTGGCTTGTTATGCCCCTTTCTTTGCAGAAATTTTCAAACTCTTTTGACACATACTCAAGCCCATTATCAGTCCTTAGATGCTTTAAGGATCTACCTCTTTTATTTTCTTGTTCAAGGAGTCATTCCCTGAATTTTCCAAAGGCCTCACTCTTCTGCTTCAGGATGATCACCCACACTTTTCTGTTGAAATCATCAATGATAGTCATGAAGTACTTTCCACCTCCATGAGTCTCAGTTCTTGAAGGTCCCCAGATGTCAGAGTGTACATAGTCCAGAGGAGCATCAGTATGATGTTGCCCCTTTGAATAAGAGTGTTTCTGGGATTTCCCCAATACACAGTGATCACAAAAATCCAATTTGACTATTCTTTAATCCCCAAATGCCTTCTGCTTGGAGAGTTCATTCAGTCCTCTTTCACCAATGTGCCCTAACCTCTTGTGCCACAAGATAGCATCAGAGATGCCCATAACTGCATTCACTGATCCGGCAGCTGAGTTACCAATTAAAATGTACAAGCCATTGACCTTCTTGCCCTTCATCACAATGTTATTATCCTTGGTTATCAATATGAATCCATTCTTTGTATTGAATTCATATCCTAAAACATTAAGTGATCCAAGAGAAATAAGATTTCTCTTCAACTCTGGTACAAATCTGACATCTTGTAGTATCCTCTCAGCACCATTATGCAGTCTCAGTTTTACAGAGCCAGAGCCTCTGACTTTGCATATCTGATCATTCCCCAAGAGAACTGATCCACCATCAAATTTCTTGAGATCCCTGAATAAATTTTCATTGGGACACATATGAAATGAGCACCCAGAATCCAACACTCAATCTTCACTCAGTTTGACATCAGTAACGGCCAAGACTTCAGCACTATCATATCCTTCCTGAGTAGCAATTGTGACATCAGCCTTTTGATCCTCTTCTTACTTCCTGGATTTGTCAGGACAATTCTTCTTGAGATGTCCCACCTTCTGACATGAGAAACATTTTCCCTTTTCCACAAATTTTCCAGATTCAGGGGCCTTTACCATTCTTCTTCTTCTTTCCGTGGAACTGTTTCTTCCCTTTCTTGAATTTGATATTCAGCCCTTCTCCTTGATTTGTGTTTTTCCTTTCAGATTGTATTTGAAGCGTCTTAGTTTTCAATGCATTCTGAATATCATCAGGTGACATCTTCTCTTGTCTTCCAAATAACAGAGCATCCTTGAAATTCTCCAAGGATTTTGGTAGAGAATTCAGTAACATCAGGACTTTATCCTCATCTTCAATCTTGACTTCAAGATTCTCCAAATCATCCACTGCTTTATTTAATTCTTCAAGTTGTTCAACCAGATCCCTATCCTCAGTCATCTTGAAAGAATGAAGCCTCTGCTTCATGAACAACTTTTTGGTAACCGACTTCGTTTGATACACTTGTTCCAGCTTATTCCACACATCAATAGCAGTCTTCTCCTTATACACCTCCCTCAGAGGTTTGTCTCCCAAGCACAAAATGATTGTGCTATGAGCCTTGTCCAGAATCTCCTGCCTCTTTGCAGGTTCTGATGCGGATGATGAAGGCCACTGATCCGCTGGTTTCAGGGCATTTGATAATCCATGGTGTGTGAGGAGAGCTTTCATCTTCACCTTCCACAATCTAAAATCATTTGCCCCTGTGAATTTCTCAAACTCCATCTTCGTAGAAGCCATAGCAGTTGATTTCACCAACAATCTTCCTTCCCACAGACGGTGCCAATTGTTGAGTTAACAATGATTGTTTGAAATCAATTGGAATAAAGAAATTAAAGAACACCAAGATTTACGTGGTTCGATCAGAAATGATCTACGTCCACGGATGAGACACCTCTCTCACTAATCAATGAATGATGATACAAGTATTTGTGTGGATATCTCTCTAAGTATATGATGATATTTTTCTATACATATGTGCGTATATATATAGAAATATGGGAACCCAAAATAATCCTTGAGTTTGTAACCACCCAACAAGTAACTGCTACAGTTGCAACCAAAAATTAACAATGATCAGAGCCCAACGGTTTTTCAGTTTTGATTATGTTAAACTGATCGCTAGTTGCCCAATTTGGAAGTTTAAACCGCTTCGTAACTGATTCTTAGTTTAATTCCTGACTTGGAGTCAGTAAGCTCCTTTCTTGTCTGCTGATGTGATATGTCCTCAGCTGAGTCTGAGCACTCAGCTGATATCATCAGTAGACCTTCATCCTAATTAGACAGTCTGATCAACATCCTGACCTGACCTGACCAGACCATCCTGACTGACTATCATCCTGACCGACCATCCTGACCACTCAGGAGACTACATCAGCTGACCCCCCCTCAGCTGACTTTCTCAGCTGACTCTACTGATATACCAGATGACTTTCAGTAGACCTCCAGATGATCCCAGCTGACCTTATCAGATGACCCTCAGCAGACCTATCAACTGACCTCCTTCAGCTGATAGTATTAATGTTCAGTTAATCAGAAGTACTTGCTCATCTGATCTTTATTTCACTTTCTTTGCACCCATAACAAAGCACAATTTAAATCTCATGTAAATTATTTCCATCTCATATACAATGTCATTTTATTCAACTTTATATTTAGAGTTGGACTTTTGACTATCAATTGTAATGTCGAATTGATGCACACTAATCAATTTCTACATTTATATTTCTTTATTTGTATATTTTTTTTATCACATCTTAGCACCTAACTATATACTATTTTTTGTTGTAATAGGCTTTGTATTTTGAAAAAAAAAAAGAACATCCCACTATATATTTTGTAGTATAAAAATCAATTGTATAGTGCAATTGATGTGCACTAATTAATTTCTACATTTGTCTCTCTTTATCTTTAATTTTCTCTTTCTTATCTATATCTTAACACTTCACTATACATTTTATATCATTTTTCGTAAAACTTGCACAAAAGCAAATGGGTAACTTAATAGAGAATATATGCAATAATTCCTTAGTGAGCAATTGAATAAAGACAATATATATGGAAAGTACATATGACATACTTTTCATAAATAATTATTTTATTTATAATTGGACCTCTTAATACTCCACAATGTCCTTCGATATATTTCATTAAATCATGTGCTAACAAGTGAACAGATTTTTTGTGGACGGAGGTGGTATTACTTTTGGGATAAAATCTTATACAGTCCATTAACTTGTCATGATTTTAAATCTGGTGTCAATTGTTATCATTTTTTTATTTTTTTCCTGTAAAATAAAAAAAAATTTGGTTTTGGTCCGACCAATATCAAAACATGATATTGATCCTGTAAGTTTGTAAAAGGACAAAAATTAAAATATTTTTAAACTTACAGGAACAAAATTTAAAAGTATAAATTTTTTTAAACAAATTTAAATTCGTAACTAGTTATAGAACTTCAAAAACTTTAATCCCATTATATTTTATTAAAAACTAATATATTTTTAGTGAAATAGATATTCACAAACTAACAATTTTTATGATCATTTAATAGAAATACACAGCAAGTGCACAATGCAAGTAATGTATTAATTTTTTTTAGCATACATATATACAATCTTATAAATGACAAATTTAACTTTTTGTCAAACACCACGTGCACCATGCATGACAAAAAATAATATTATTTTTACATTTTTTTTAGCAAAAATGGTACAATAATTGGACAACCCAAAGAATTATAGTATAAAAATCTAAGAGTTAACTTTAAGGATCAAAAGAGAACACTCAATAAATTATAGGATCAAAAATTTTATTAAATAATATATTCTAAAACATCCAAATCCAAAGAAGGTTAGCATAAATAATTAAAGATAAAATCAATTGAAAATTGCGGTGGAAGTGACATTTAATTAATTATTCCGGTGAGATTTTGGAGGAAGAACTGAGTCGGCAAGTTCTTGGTTTAGGTGTACCGGCAAAGTTGGCATGTCATTTATTATTGTAAGGATATTTTCCCTAGCTTCACTTAAAAGAATGATGTTTTCATCAATCTTCATATCCCAAATGTTTGCATCAATTTGATGCAACACCTGAGCATTATGCTCAATCAGCCTTCTGTTGCGGCTGCCATCAAAGCAAGAATTATTGTCGTCGTCAACACGAGAATTATTGTCGTTGTCAACACGAGAAGTTTGATATTCTTTCCCTTTTATTGTTGTCGTCTGAGAAGAAGGAGTAGAAGCAGGGGAGGCCATCGCACGTGTGTACAGGAGAGGATTTAAAATGCAGAAGAAAAAAATGGATGTGCGATTGTGAGCAGAAGAGTAAGGAACTACGGTTGGTTTCGGGATTAGAAAAAGAGGGGCGGTTATTGAGATGGGAAGAAGTTTAGGGTTTACGATGAATGGCTGATACCAAGTGAGAATAGGTATATGATCACCATTGATTTGGTGACGAGGAAAAATCTCTCATATATACAATTGAATTACAAGAGTAGGATCCGAGATATAAGGAAATCAAAATCAAAGGCACAATTACAGGGATTACAAAAGATACAATATATCAATTAGTGCTTGGACAAATCTTTAGGCGGCGGGCAGAGGTATGTTTGGGTAAGTTTTGGTGTGTGTAATCTGGTTCTGATGCCTAGTATATATACTGGATTAAAATTTTTTGAGACGGTCGCTAATCTACACAAGTCTTGGGTATTAATACCATAACTGTTTCTAATAAATGGGTCAAAGGTGGTGATTTAGCAACCACCGAAGGCGGTCTCATCCACCTCTATAATATTGTCCAATTATAATATTCATCCACCTCTATAATACACTTAAATTGTTATTTTTCCTTCATTTTCTCTCTTACTTTTATTTTATAGATTCATTCTGTCTCATACTTTTTTTCTACGTATCCATTCCTGACCTCTTCCACTTTTGTTGCACTCCACAAAATAATACAGGTTAACTTTTGATTGACATAATTAATGCTTTTGGGTGAGACATTTTGAATGTGAAAGACGGTGAATTTATTCCTGGAGTTTTCTTACGGTAGCTATACAGTTCAATGCGGACTTTACATGCTGAAAAGTTTGGCGAGAATTTGGAATTCTGCTGTGGTTGAATTATTTCACGAGACGTGAGTGCCACTTTAGACGAAAATAAGATCAGGTTTATATAGTTTGCAAAAATGATGCAGAACCCTCAAATGCTACGAGGACGGGAGTTGATTTGCCTTAATTCTAAGTATATATTTTTGTGCAAAATCGTAAAAACCTGAAATCTGGTGTTTAGATATATTTCTCTCGTGGCAATTCCGCCAACCAAGAAAGACTGATTTTTATTCCCCTGATTCCATTCTTGCTCAGGTAGTAGATTCGGTTCCTCTTAATACTTGTAATGCCTTGCTAACGTTGATTAGAACATTTTAGAGGCCACTCTATGTGTATTGTTGCTAGCTATGTAAACAATCATTTTTGTAATGTTGGGAGACTTTAACGTCACTTTGGATTGCATGAATGTTTCAGGAATTTGTTGATCTTCTTGATGTATTCACCCTAGTAAAGTGAATACATATGAAGCATTACGTAGATTTGTTTTTGTTGAGGAGCTGAAGGAAAAGGCTGATCTGAAGCAATTGTGGAGCATCAAAGAGTTTTCGTTATTATGTTGGGCGGCTATTGACGTATTAAGATGGAAAGTTCCAGTTCCCAATTCGCAGTGGGGACATCTGGCAGAGCTTCCTGGGACTTCATTCTTTTCTTTGAAAAATTATTATGCCAATCGATCTCGCTTTATAGATCCATTGATATTGTTGAATATCTAGTATTGGCGAAGCATTGAAGGTTAGCGGTTTCGTTCATATCTGAAATAGGTGATTTTGGGATTCATCCTATCTAGGTTAGAATTGCATTTCAATGGCTAATCCGCAGCAACAGTCAAATTTGGGATTGGGAGCTCCTTCTTTCAGTTGGAGGACATAATGATTTTAAATTTGCTTTCAGTTGGAGGCGTATACCTTGTCAAATGCGATAATGTTCTGAACAGAGCAGCTCATAAACAAGGAGAGAAGCGACTAAGTTTTGCGACGGCATATGTCTGTTCCTTGTTCTAATTTGTGTTAGTTGGGCTCCAATGTTGGTAAGGGATTCATGGCATATGTGTCTGCTTTATAATAAAGTACCAGCACTCTTATTATCAAGAAGACATAAAGCAAATCAAAAGGAAAGAGATTCTACCTATTTATTCTCGTATTTCTGTTAATTGAAGTTATTTTAGTTAATCTGATTTTTCGACAGTGTTAACATGTTCTTGTTGTTTATATTATTGCTTTTTTATTTTGAAAATTGTGTGGAAGAGGGGGAATAGGAAGGAAGAGAAAGCATTGGCCACATGTACTGATAAATATGATATCATACATGATTGCAAGTTAAAATAGACGTGATTACACAGATAATTCTAGTTTTCCATCATTAGAGAGGTGTATGATATAATGAAAACAAAAGCCCTCATACTAAATCTGTTACTTTGAAGGCTTCCTAACTGCTTTGGCTACTAGTCTTGACTCCAGTCTTCTCAAGTATCTTATCTTGATCTACATAAGAGCTACTTAGTTCTGGAACTATATGACATGATAGGAAGATTTCCTCAAGTGGAATTCTGATAATGTCGAGTCTGAGAATTTTTTGGTGCTTGATCAATTAAAATATTCAATATTTTCAATGTTTTGGTGCTTAGTATTTGCACTATAGTTTTTGAGTTAATTTTGGTCAATTTCGTACTTTGTAGTGTTATTATCTGTTTTCAGTGTTTTGGCGCTTAGTATTTGCACTAAAAGGGTAATATCGTTTTGGTCATTAAAGTTTAACTTTTCATAAATTTGATAATTTTTACTTTTAGAGTTTTCAAGTTGAACTAATTCCTAAATTACATGTTAGTTATTGTTGGAGATATGCAGTTTAATTGAGTGCCAAGATCGGCTGGACATTTTAATTTGTTTAAATATCTTAATTTTGTAGACGATAGTAAGTCATTTGCTATTTAAAACATTAGGTTTAAAAAGATAATGATTTGGTTTCAGTTTGAAGCTTAGTGTGTGTTTGGAAACTTTAAGATGCAACATGATGACATTTATGTTACTTATTAACAATTAATATAACAATTTATGTACGACGATGGGACTGAAGCGGTTGCAGACCAGCATGCATGTGATTTAAGTTTCATCTGAATTTCGTTCATTGTACCACCCGCCGTCGTATGCTTCTGGTCTACCTCTCTTAGCGTCGTACTACCCTCCTCACACTGTGCTGATCTAAATGCGGAAGTCCTCTCATGGGTAAGTGAGTGTTGTGGCTCCTAATATTGGTCTCATTTTGTCATTATGTTTCCTCGATTTTTCTTTTTGTTGTTTATATTCACTTTTTTTTATTTACATTTTTTCCTCCTTTCTAGTAGTGTAAAGGTTGTTTGAGGGTGACGAGGAAGATTACTCCGAAGTGTGCTTTATCCATTTTAAGGTTTTCTTATATTTATTTTAATTTGTTGGTTTTGATTAATCATCACATTGTTAATAAGAAGTGCTGCACCCATTGATCATTCATCTTCAAGGTATAGTATGCTTTTCTTTTGAAGATGGTTAAATATTTTTCTCCATATGATGACAATTTTCAACACTTATGTGTATGAACTTTCAAGATAAGAATGAATAACTGAGAATTGCCTTTTTCAGCTAAAATAAGAGCTTAGAAATGACCTTGCAATTAATGGATCATGTTTTAAAGGTATTTTAAGCTTTCCTCCAACCTACAAAAATGAATTCATCTTGGACACACTGTGGAGAGAATCCACGGGCTGGAAGGAAACATTAGCATGGTATGCTAAATTTTGCTTTCTTTAGATATGCGTCTTGAGGAGTTGAGAGTATACTTATCAAGCTTATCCGCTAATTCTATTCTTAAATGTGGTTGTTTTGTTGATCTCATGAGACTTTGTTTAATTTGCAAGGTTTATAATTGGCTTCTTAATTTATGGGTGTTATCCCTTGGTACATTGAAGGTCTGGATTATAAAGAGAAATTCGGATTCAAGAAATAGGTGGTGTAAGTGTTTTCAATCTCTTTGCCTAATGTCTGAATATATGGTGAGTGTGCATACTCTCATTCCATAGTTTGGCATTTTATATCAATGCTTTGCCTGAATATTTTATTAATAGAAAATCAAAATTTGAGGTATGTCAGTTTGGCATTTTGAACGTTCCAAATATAATTCTGAGCACCATGAAGTAGTAATAAGCAAGATGTTGGAAGATATAAAGGCGAAACTCTGAGTTGTTGTGTAAGCAAGGAGATAAGGTAATACTCCCTCCGTCCCGGGTCTTTTTTCCAAAAGACCTGGGCACACGGATTAAGAAAATAATAGAATATGTAAGTGTGAAGTTAATTAATAAAATATAAAAAGTGTACTTCATTGACTTTTGTGAGTGTAGATTATTTTCTTTTTAAGGTAGGAAAAAAAAGTTGGGATGTCCCAAAATGGAAAAAGGGGAAAAAAATTTGGGACGGAGGGAGTATAATTCAGAATCTGAATGTTTGATCCAAGGCTTGTAATGAAAATGTTAGTATATGGAGGATTGTTTTCTGATGCTTTTGAGTTGTTTTCGTATGTTGACGGGGTATGTCTTGTAACCCATTACTCTCCGATTTGAGGCTATAATTATGTTCATATCAATAAGCAAATTTCAAGTATTAAATATTTGATTAGTAATATAAATTTTTTATTAAGTGTAAAAAATTTAAATTAATAATATTATATTGCAATTATTATGTATTTTATTGACCATAACTTTTTTGAAATATTTATCCACCAATTTAACTTTTCTTTCTTTGAAAAATTTTAATTGGTTCATCAAAATATAGTAGCATTAGTTATTTTCAATAAAATACATTAAATTTAAAAATTTGTTAATTAATTATTCATAAAAAATATGAGGAACACTCACGTGAAATGGGTAAATTTAAAAAAATTCGCGGATTCTACCGGGTCGGGTCGGATTTGATCCTTTTTTTTAAAAAAAATTCGCAACTATGATTCCAGATTTTTCGCTCCCAGGTGTATTACTATTTAGCCAAATGCATGTTACAAATAAGCAAAATGTGTGTTACAATTAGATTAAATGTTGTTTTCTTTACATATATTCATTTATTTTTGTAGAAATAATATTTTTTCATACAATCTAATAATAAATGTGTTACTACAAAAAATATTAGGGGGCGCTTGGTAAAAAAATTCTTCAATGATAATGAGAATGAGATATAAACATAGTAATTATTATATGTAATGAGAATAAATAATGTATATAACATTGTTTTTTCTTCTAAATAAGGTAATCATTACTCCCATTTGATTACCTTCATCTCACCTTATAATCATTCTCCTCAATCAATCCCCCATACCACTACAAACAACATTCTTTTTTTGTCAACTTTTCCAAAATTGGAGCACAACATTAATGATGTAACCACCGTGAACATAAACTCTTATTCAACATATGTAAAGGTAACGGAGGAAAATAAAATTTCATTCCCATTACCATTGAAGAATTTGAAACAAGCGCCCCCTATTTTTTTCATAAATACTTATGAGAAAATAATATATTTTCTTATAGTAACACACATTGCTTTTGTGTTATATGAAAAATTATTTATTATATAAAATAAATTAATATATATATATAAAACAACATTTCATAAGATTGTAACACACATTTGCTCTAATAGTAACACATATTTGCTCCCCCAATTTGTGTTACAATATGGGCAAATGTGTGTTACAATATGAGCAAATACGTGTTACTGTAAAAGAAAGAACAACACTTTGAAAAAACCTTACAAAAATTTATGTTACTAAATGAAGAAGTATATGTTACTAAATGAACATATCTATGTTACTAAATGGACATATACATGTTACTATTAAAATATGTTACTTTATTAATATATGTATATTACTATATAACAGTGATGCAAATGGCGGCCGCCAAGGCCGCCTAGGCGCTTGGTGGCACCCGGCCGCCGACGCCTAGGCCTTGGCGTTGAAAAATGGCGGACGGCAGATTTGGCGCCGCCTAGGCGGCCTCGGCGGTGACATGATTATGGCGGGTTCGACGGATTTGGCGGATTTTTGGATTTTTTTTTTTAAGGTTATGTTTATGACTTTATTTTTAGAAGCATGAAGGAGGCTTACTTTTGACGGATTTTTAAAATTTAAAGTCTATATTTAATATTTATTAAATAAACTAATCTAAACTAAAGTAATACTTATAGTCTTATACTAATAACTATTAACTAATATTAAACTATTAATTATGTTTTATTTTAAGTTTACTATTTATTGTGAAATGTATATTTTTATTAGAAAAAATTAATATTAGTAGATTTTTTTAAAAAATAATTAGAAATATATTAAAAAACATTGGCGCCGCCTAGGGGGCCTTGGCGCTTGAAGGTGGTCGGCCGCCCGCCGACCGCCGACCGCCATTTACACCCTTGCTATATAAAAGACTTGGTGTTACTTTTTAAAAATAGATAAAAATATGTTACATAATTCAATATATATGCATCATTAAAAGAACAACACATTGAAAAAACCTTACAAAAATTTATGTAATTAAATGAAGAAGTATATGTTTCTAAATGAACATATCTATGTTACTTCAAACTGTGTTACTAAATGAACATATACATGTTACTATTAAAATATGTTACTTTATTCACATATGTATGTTACTATATAAAAGACTTGGTGTTACTTTTTAAAAATAGTTAAAAATATGTTACTAAATGAAAATGTAATATTTTTTCCTTATAATAACACACATTTTGCTCTTCCATTGAATGAAAAAAAATGTTATTTTTACAAAAACAAGTGATATATATGTAAAAAAACAACATTTGGTCTAATTGTAACACACATTTTGCCTTAAAGTAACACGCATTTGCCTAAATAGTAACATACCCGGGAGCGAAAAAATTTGAAATCATAGTTGTGAATTTTTTTTTTAAAGACCAAATCCAATCAGACCCGGTAGGATCCGCGAATTTTTTTAAAATTTACCCGTTTCACGGCGTGAAATATTTCATATAAGTTTTTGTCAAAAAATATTACTTATTCTACTAAATCTTATTTCACAATAAGTATCCAAGTATACACACATAATTATATAGCATACTAATAGATTTTAAATCAATATCAGCAAACATTAAACTATGAACTGAATCAATTGAAATTTCTAAATAAAAATTGAAAATAATTTAACACTCCATTTGGATAGAGAAATTTGAAAATAGATTAATTTAATAAAAAATATATGTAAGAAAACATATATTTCAAATTAAGAATTGGAATGAGATTGGAGAAAAAAAAAAGTAAAAAAAGATAAAGATGAAAAAGAGTAGAGAGGGAGATTTTCAAATGACATGGTTTTGAAGAAATTTAGAATTTTCTCATTTTAAACATAACTCAAATTTAAATATTTATAAATTTATGAAAAATGTAATTATATGTATGTATGAAATTCATAGATTTCAAATTCATTCATTCAAATAGAGCTTAAAAACAAACGAGATTATATTACACGAAGTTTAATTGATTTATAGCTTAACAAAACAATGCTTATTAAAAAAACTGCATAGGCATATAACCACTGTTAGTAGGCGAGTTTGAATCACAATTCGTCCCATAACTTTTTGACAAAATAGATTTAGTCCAAAAATTAACTTTTTATTAGATTTAGTCCCAATTTTTTTAATAAGATCCAATTTTAGTCCCAAAATTAACTTTTTATTAGATTTAGTCTCAAATTTTCTTGTAAGGTCCAATTTTAGTCCCAAAATTAACTTTTTATTAGATTTAGTCCCAAAATTTTTTATAAGGTCCAATTTTAGCCTCAAATAAAAGGTATAAAAAATCATAATTTATGTAAAAAAAATTCGATTAGCAAGTTGGAAACGCTATATCTAGCATATCTACCTAAGCTGAAGTCCTTTTGTGATTGGGGATGTGCTCTTCACTTGCCATCACTGATATATGTACTAATTACCCAGAGATGGAAACATCATTTTCATTTGGAAGCTCAACCACACCTAACTTGAAATCTATCACGAAGGACAATGACTTTTATTCTTTCTGTAGCAACGTGGTAGCACTTCTTCTTCAAACAGGACAATGACTTCAAGCAAGGAGGACTTTAATGGTAGCTAACCTGAATTCTGGGTGGAGAGTTTCGGTTTGAAGACGCGGCGAGGAAGAGGGATGTGGTGGTTATGGCTGTTGAGCTTGGTCTTCCGCTGAGAAGAGTGGCTATTGCTCTGCTTCCAGTTTCTGGCAAATGAGACGGTTTTGGCTGGAAGGTGGCGACATGGCTTGCGACCGGCGGCGAGAGAAGACGTGGAGACCTGGGCATCGATATTTTCATGCGTTGGGCAATGAGTTTCCGAATGGCAGCTTCTTCTTCTCTCTTTCTTCCGGAGAGATGGGCCTGCAATTTCCGGTGGCAGCGAATGGTTGTAACGGCCATGGAGGCGAGGTGCACTCGTTGGACGTCGATTTGGCTTGCGATTTTGTGGCTGAGCTTCAGGGGCGGCAGCGTGTGGTTTCGGAACGGCTTTGATTGGGCAGTGGGCTATGTGTTGTGAATTCCGGCGACATGACTTTACTACCGGTGAGATTAGGTGTGGATATTATTTGATTTTATTATTGGAAAAACTATTGGATTTATCTTATCTGCATCTTAACACTTTACTATATATTTTATAGGGTTAATTCTATATAAATACACTATATTTTTCTCAACTTTCCATTTAATCCTGAGCTTCATAATTATTACGAGAAAATCCGACCTTTTAAAATATTTTAATTCGATATATATTTTTCGTCTCCATTCGGCAATCGATGACATATCTCGTCGGAGGACATATCGTGGAAATATATCACGCTGATATACACATATTTAATTACTGTTGAGTTAATTCTATTTAAATACACCACATTTTTATCCAATTTGGATGGACATATCTTATTCATATCCAAATATAATACTCATCCACCTCTATAATATTATCCATTTACAATACTCATCCACCTCTATAATACGATCAGATTGTTATTTTTCCTTCATTGTCGTTCCTACTTTTATTTCATAGATTCATTCACTCTCGTACTTTTTTTCAATGCATCCATTCCTTCTTCTACTTTTCTTGCACCCCACAAATAATAATTATAAAATAATAT
>JAPKLY010004082.1:0-15878 GCA_026898435.1 Prunella vulgaris
AGACATTTGTCCTTCCTCGTACATTCAATACTCTGAGTCTCTTGTTAATAACTCAGTCTGAATGTTTGTCTTATTGGAGTCTTACTGACATTCTCTTTGTCTCTTGTCCCATAGCATCAATAACCTTTTTGCTTTGGACTTACATGGTTCAGGTGATCTGAACTAATGCCCGAGTCAGGTCTTATGTGTATTCAGCACAGCCTGATAGATTATTCAGACCCGTATGTGTAACCTTTTTGCTATGTACTTACGTGGTTCAGATAAACGGAACCAAGGCCTAAGTCAGGTCTTAAGTGCATTCAGCACAGCCTGATAGATTACACTTACTCTTCACTGACTAAGATATGTCCTGAGTATGCTTAGTGTACTCAATAGAAACATCAGCCAATGGTACTTCAGGATTGACTTCAGGATGGATTAACAGGCTTCGATCTTCAGCTTCAGACCAGGCAATCTTCAGCAAGACTGACTGACTCCTTCAGGATGGATTACACTTCACACTTCAGTAAATTGGGTCGACTCCAATATTCTTCAGTTTTCAGCAAGTTCCTCCTGTACTGAATTCCTAACCTAACAATCCTGAACTATTTGATCCTGAACAACTATACTTAGGCAGATTCATCAGGGGTTTTGGGATCTAATGAAAATACTCAGATTGTCCCAACAACGTCTAAAAGCATATCTTGGAAATTTTACAAAGGAGATTAAGTCAGTATCTCTTACTGACCCGGCTAGTAATATTATTTGAATTTTATTTTTCTGGTATAAATGGTAGATTCGGTACTCCGTGACTTTCAAGTCGATATTTCACTTACCCACAAACTTGAGTTGTAAATAAAAAAGTTAGAAAAAAAAATATTATATATTTCTATCACTCATTTTTAACGGTAACAATGACGAGTGTATCGCCACCACTAATCTTTCCAAACAGTCATCAACGGCTAGTTTTTAAATTTTTTTCAAAAAAATTACTCTATAAATACCTAATTTTACTCCCATTTCTAAGCACCACTCTTCAAGTTATCATAAACTCAAACAAAATGAGTAAAATCTTTCTCCCCATCATCACTCTTGCCTACTTTGTCATGCTTGCTATTTGCTATTTCAAAGAAGAAGAAGAATTCGGTGCATTATCTTGGTTTGTTATGGAAATTGCAATGCAATTTATAATATTAGCTTGGGAAGTAGCATTTTTATAACTGTAATTTAATTTCTTGTTGTTTAATAAACTTTTATTCTTTTATTTTTGAATAAGTCTCCCAAATGGACACTATGGATGCGTCAATTGCCCCTTTAAATAAATGCTTTTCTTGCTTCATTAAAAAGGATTTGATTAAGATATATTATGCTCGATGTGAAAGATTACGATTAATGAAGATTAAAGGAATACCACTTGATTTACAATGGTTGATTGAAGCAAAGGTTAGAATTGGAGGTGAGTTACCTAATTCACTTATTCCATGCGTGGTTGGTTTGGGTAGAAGTTCATTTTCTAAAAAACGAAGGGCTAAAAGACTGGGAGTCAGTGGATAACCTATGGACCTCTGAGACGCATTATATTGGAATAGAGAAAAGAGCTTTAGTTGATTTAAGGAATGAATTAATAAGAGAATATGCACATTATCTCAGGAATCTGACAATAAAAGACCTTGTTTGCCAATTTTTAAGAAAATTGGATGGGAAGCATATCCCCGACTCATAGAAGGGGTTTAAGCCATTTCTGAACGTAAAACCAGAGGAAGATGTGAGCCACAATCACAACTACTGTTCCCAAGTGGGACCTCAATCTCCTAACTTTATTTTAACTTTTGTTTCATTTAACAATATTTCTCAAATCGTATCAGGTACATTTTTCATTTATCTTTGTCTATATAATTCAGTGTTCAGCTTCTCACAACTCGTATCATCCTTTCGAGAGTCCAAATATGGCATCTTCATCTTTTAAAAAAATAACCTCCATTTGTGTGTTAGGGGGAGCTCGAAATAGTCTCAATAGAGAATTTGCTCGAGTAGCAAATAAACTAGGTGGTATACTAGCACGGAAAAAAATCAAACTAGTACACGGAGGAGGTACACTTGGTCTGGTAGGTAATGTTGCCTTGGTAGCATCTTGGGGAGGGTCTAAAATCCTAGGAGTCGTTCACACGGATATAAAAAGATTTAATTCTACTACAATTGGTGAGGAAATACAGATTTCATCCATAATGGACAGAATGCCAAAATTGATAGAACATTCTGATGCATTTATAGCCCTTCCAGGTGGTATTCTTACTTTCGAAGAAATTTTTAACATTGTATGTTGGTCATGTTTAAGTATTCATTCAGGACCTGTTGGATTACTTAATATTAATGGTTATTATGATGGATTAATAACCTTTTTGGATCAGGTGAAGCAACAAGTTTTTATTGAAAAATCACTACGTCAACTCTTTATAGCAGATTCAGATCCAGAACAATTAATAGAAAGACTCAATGTCTATAAGATTAAAAGTTGCCAAATCACGTCTCAGGTAGACTGGTTTGGAACTCGTCTCAGAAAAAGTCAGGATGATTTATATTTACATTTGTGAAAAAAAAAATTAGAAAAAAAAGTATAAATATATATATATATATGTCTGTCTGTTTGCGTATTTCAGGTTTATTGCTACAAATTTCTCTGTGGAATCAGGTAATCTCTTCTATTTTACAATTTCATCTCTTCATCATTGAGGACAATGTATTGTTTAAATTGGGGGGGTGGGGATTAGTTGAGTTCTTTTTAAAAAATAAAAAATTAAAAAAATTCAATTTTATTTTTTTAAAACACTATAAAAATGGCAGATGATTAGGGTCATAATTGCATCTTTTTGCATCCATTTTTATATGGTTTTGACGTGCTTATGTTCATATTTGACCCTAAAATGATATACTTTGTGCATTTAATCCCTTTTGGCTAGGAAGTTGTGATTGTAGGTGAAAACGAGCAAAACGAGGAAGAAACGAGCAAGATCGAGAAAAGTCCTAAATTCTTGAGTTGAGCCAATTGGGGTAAATGATATACCATGTTGAAGAGCTCGAAGAGAGGGTCGCAACGCAAAAAGAATCGAGTAAATCGGAGCTCTAGAACTCAAGATATGAAGAAAACAACTTGCTAGGCAGGACATCCTCACAACTCGGCATCACGTGACTTGAAGTCGCGCGCCCGTTACCTGAGGCAACAGCAAAGAGGCCGCGCGAGTGTGGTCAGCAGCGAGCAAGCTTGTGATTGGCAGCAATGGACTTGTGTCGACCAAGCTATCGATCAAGGTCGGCAGCACCTATGCTTGAGGTCGGCAGCACCTATGCTTGTGGTCGGCAGCAGTGTTAAAATCTAAATTTTCAGGGCTATTTTCGTATTTTTGTGCGTTTTAATGAAGGGGACTTTGGACTAAACATTGTGGGCACTATAAATACCTCAAGGATCAGATTCTCAAAGGAGGATCTTCATTATTCCAAGTTCTTAGATTAGTTTAGAGAGAGAATTAGGTAGTTACTTAGTGGGTTATTAGATTTTCTCATACTTCTTTCTACAATAACTTTTGATCCATCCATTGGATCTTTAATTCGTTTGTTCCATTAGCTTAGTCTTGTTATTAGCTACTATTCTACGGTTCGATTTACGTTTTCAAGCTTTGGATCAAGAGTAAGAATTTTGGAGGTTTGTAGATTGTATTCAATTTCTCCACATATGGTAAGATTTCATTTAATTCTCTTGATTTAATTCTTAATCATGATGTTTAGAATGTTAATTGTTGTTTTCCATTTCCAATTAGCCATGGGCTAATATCCTTGTTGCATGGTTGTATGAATACTAAGGTGAATTTAGTCTCTTGTTAATCATATGCATGAATTAGTGATCTTGTTGGATTAGTTCTCTTATTAATGACTTGTAAGAATGCTTGGGATGTTTAATTGGAATGTATGGCTTATATGGTTAGCTATGAAATGAGAATTAAGCTATAAGAACCTTATACATACCAAGTGTTTGATATTTGGCTTGTATGATCAATGAGAATTGCATATTAGCCTAGACCTCTTAATTGGAGTGTTAGGAGTTGTAGGGAGATCTAGACACCTAATAGAGCCCTTACCTTGTGTTGTAGAGAGATCTAGGCACTAGTTAGCTTGACTAAGACACCAAGAGATCTTTTGCATGCTAGGATGGATAGGACACTAAAGGAACCATAGTAGGATTACTTCCATGCACACACACCACTTTTGCTCACTTCCTTGAGGTGATAGTTAGATTTTACTTTGCTTTGTGAATTAGATAGAAAACATGACATTTTCTTATTTTTCTAGCTATTAGCCTTTGTGAACACTCAATACTTGCTTGATATCGCATAGTTTCCCTGTGTTCGATATTTAATTTGGTCAACTTACCGCGACAACAACGACCACGTACACTTGCGTGGAAATTATACACGATTTTGGCAAATAAGTTTTTGGCGCCGTTGCCGGCGAAATTATTTCGTTGTTAAGTTGGTGTTGATTGTTTTCATTTCTTTTCTTTGTTTGTTTGACTATTTTTGGTGAGTGTTGATACTTGATTGTTTTTGTAGGAGTGAGCTCGATTGAGATGGGCGAATACAACAATTACTCGTATTTCCCACAAGACACATATCCTCCTAATTCCTACTCATATCAACCTTACCCATATCAACCACCACCTCTACAAGAAAATCCTTAACCTCCTAATCCTTACTCATATCAAGATTCCTACACTTATGAAGATACACGTTCCTACACCTCTTATGAAGATCCATGTTCCTACCCTCCACCCATTCCTATGCCTTGCCATCAAGAAGAAACTCCTCCTAGTTATGTAGATTAAGCTCTAGCTCAAATTCTCAAGCAATTGGAAGAGAGTAGCATTGAAGTTAAAAGGGACTTTGAGGAGACAAACAAGAAGTTTGATCAAATTTGTAAGACTCAAGGTGACCAAATCAAGAGTTTGGAGTTCCAATTGGAGAAATTGAGCATTCAAGCCAATAAGATGTGTGAGGATGAAGATGGGGGTAATGATGAAAATGAAGGGGAAGTGGAAATTAATGAAGAAGAAGGGAATGTGGAAGATGAAGATAATAATCATCATAAGGAGAATAAATCTCTTTCTATTCTAGATTGTGTTGGAATTCAATTGTCTATTGAACCTTCTCATGCTTACATTGACTATGAAATTCCTATTATTAATTATGATATTACTTATAAATTTCCTCATGCTACATTGATTAGGAATCAAGAAGAAGAGAAGGATGAACTAGAAGAAGAAGAAAGAGAAGGGTGTGTAAAGGAAGAGGAAAAAGAAGAAATTGATGAAAGTGAAGAGGATTATGAAGATGAGGATGAGGATGAGCATGATGAGAACAATGTTCTTATTGATCACTTTGATGTTGATAGGGATCATCTTGTTGATGATATTGATGGTAGAAAAGGAGAAATCCTACGTGAGGTCAAAGAAGATAAATATGATTATGAAGAGATCAAATTTGCTCATGCTCAAGATACCTCCGATCTTAAGAGTTTTACTAATCATTTTTATAATTTCATTGATTATGATATTATTCCTTGTTATGATGATATAGAGTATCTTACTCATTGTGTATGCCTTGATAGGAATCTTGAAGAAGAGAAGGAAGAGGTGAAAGAACAAGATGTGGAGGAGGAGGAGATAGATGATTCAAGAGGAGGAGAGGAGAATGAACAAGCAGAGGAAGATGAAGGTCCACTATGGGACATGAGCATAAATGGAGAAGAACAACAAAATGAAGTGGAGGAGGAGCCTACAAAAGAAATAGGCATTTCTCTACCCCTAGACTCTTCTACTTGTGCTTTAATTGATAATGTTGTTTATTGTGAATTCGTTTTGCCTCATGATATAATTGATAATAAGATGGAATTGAGAATCCTCTTGAACATTTTTTATAGTAGGAGATGGGGGTGGATTGGTTTGAGAAGAAAAGAAAAAAACGCATGTGCTTATAAATTCAAAATGATAAGGAAGGTAGGTGTATGGGGTAGAAATCCTACTTGTTTCCTTGATCATGAAGCTATGAGATTGATGTTTGATGGGGAAAATGCCAATTATCCTTGGCCATTTAGCTAACATTGGTATCGTCCGGCTAGGGGACGTTAAATCCAAGCGCTAGATGGGAGGCAACCCATCCTAAAAATTTGGGGGTGTTGCCTCTTGTTATATATGGTTATTTCATGGTTTATTTGAGCTTATATATGCTTTATTGGTCATTGATTCATTGCATATCCTATTTTCATTACTCTTTTCCAAAGTTTTAGGATCATTGATCCGAAAAAGTTTGGGGGGTGTGTTCGTTCTTCAAATTGTAGATTTGCAATGACATTTGTGAGCTTGAGAAGGATATCTTGAGGAGATTTCTCTTCCTACTTAGCCAAGAAGGACATTCTCATGTAAGTGGCAAGTCACTCTCCTATTCTTAATCCCAACTCAAGGTATGTCTTTACACTCATCTCTATATGTGTTTCCATTCTTAGGTTTAGTTTGTTTGATCTTTAAATTGTTGTTTTGAGCTTAATTGTGATTCTTGTAGTATTTTGTGCTTTGATTTGTACATTGCATGATCTTTTCTCCACTCTTTGCCAAACTTTTTAGACCCTTGGTCCAAAAAAGTTTGGGGGGGTATGTTCGTTTCGCAAATCTCATTGTAATACTATGTTTAGGATGATTTTAGTGCTTCCTTGATGTTTTAGACCATATGCTCATGTGATGCATCATTTTTGCTTGTTGATTTTAGCCATTGTTGCTTGTTTTGAGTAGTGGACGCATGAGATATGCTTATGGTTGTGTGGATGAGTTGAAAGTTCATGTTGGATGTAGTGGAGTTATGGCTTGATTCTTATCTGTCTTTTATGCTATGGATTTGATGATACTTGAGATTTTGATGATATGACCATTTTTTATATGAGATGAGCCATGATCACCCTATACCCGTGAGCTTTTGAGCCATTTATGCCCGTTTCCATCTTGAACGGATGATATTCTTTGATGTGAGTTCCACACATGTGCATTATACTCTAGAACTTGGCTTTAGTCTTGTTTGAGGCTACTTTAGACATTGATTTCACATGATATGATTTGAGGTATTTTTTTGATCTATATTGAGTCACTTTGCCCAATGAGCCTACCTTGATATTGATAGTGTTGTGGTACCGTTGAGTTGAAATATTGTTCGAAGTGTGGCGACGCTCAAGACAACACTTAATGTGTTCAGAATATTGTAGAGAGAATAAGTAAACAGCGGAAGACTTTTGAACACAAGGATTAACTCAATCTTTCCACAAACTAAAATTAGTTTGTGGCGGCCTAAAGGCTGAAATATCGCTAACTTGGAAAAAGTGATTACAAAAACAAATTCGAGACTTGGAAACATTCCTTCCAAATCTCAAACATAAATTGGATAAAATATCCAAACAAGTTCCCAAATGGCAAACCTAGATTATAAAGTCTAAGCCTACTTCAAGCATATACTACCACACCCCGTGAATAGCTCAGCAAAACGTATGGGATAATAATATACACGAGTGTTGTACTAAGTGTGACAATACATATGAAATCACTACAATAAAATCGTAAAAATGGGTTCCGATTTATGTGCTATGCTTCAGTATGTAGTGAGGGCTCTCGCTCTTGGTTTCTGGACGTATTCCTCATCTATTTATCAAGGTTGTAGAAGTCAGAAATCGGTAATCGGGCATTTTTGGCCCGCCTAGGCCCTAGGCGGCCGCCTACTTAATTATTTATTTATTTTTAATTAATAAATTTATACGTAACATAACCTGGACTAATAAAAAATTAGAAAGTTGGGCCAAAATTTCATGGCCCATTAAACCTATATCTAAACCTAAAATTTCAGAAACCCTAAAATTTCAGAAACCCACTTATCTACATTGTACAGTCTATTATACTCTTGTAGTCTTGTTCTCTTCCTCCACGGATTTTCAGCGGCCAGGCACCGCCGCCTCCTCCCATGCCTGTGTGCCAGCCTCGCCTGCGCACTGCCACACGCGACGCACCCCCTGCCGTCCACGACCACGCCGCCTCCTCTACCTCAACCGCCGCCTCCTCCCACGCCGCCTCCTCCACCTCAACCGCCGCCTCCTCCACCTCAACCGCCGCCTCCTCCCACGCCTGTGCGCTACATCAGACAGACTCACCTCCATGCTGCCACACGTGATGCACCCCCTGCCATCCACGACCACACCGTCTCCTCCTACGCCTTACCCGTCTAGCCCGCCTAGGGCCGCCTAGACGGCGTCTAGGCGGTTTTCCACCTTTCTGACCATTTTTCCAAAAATTGGGTCGGGGTGAAGCCGCCTAGCGCCTAGGCGGCCGCCAAGCCCAATTTTTGCATCCATGCTATTTATAGAGTTGGAATAATGATCCATCCATCAATGAAGTGGAAATCATGGAGAGAAGTTGAAATCCACTTTTGTAGGAGTTGAGGTAACTTCCATGTAACTTCCTTTCTTTAACTCTCGGTTCTCTGATTCCAGGTTCTTCCACCACGTTCCAGATCCTTCCAGGTGCATCAAGAATAAATAGGGTCATGGGAATAACTGACATTGACCGTCGTTGACCAGGGATAGCACCAAGGACAACCATCGAAGCAACACTAAGCAGTTGATCACTGGAACGTGTTTCCTGAAGGATGATGACCTGAAATGATAGCAAAGACAATTTGAACAACACTAAAGAGTTAGTTGTTAGAACAAATATAAGAAGAATGTCCTGGAGGATGGGTGTGATTCCAGATGTGATGACACTGGTTTCAACACTCACATCTTCAATCTCCCCCAATCACACCTATCCGCAAACACTTAACATGATGCACACAAAATCAGTTTATGACAAAGGCACAACAGATGTTAGTTTGAAGCAGTGTAATTACAGATAAGAACTTGGTGCACATCTAAACAGAGTATGATAAATGCACAACAAAAATTCTTCAGGAGTATCAATGGGAAAGACATCCTAAGTGCTATCAGTTCCATACCAAAAAAAAAGGAACAATATCAGAGTTAAAGGCAAGATATAAATAGTATTCAAGTTACATCAACTTTAAATAGTTAGTAATGTTAGTGGATCAGAATTGTGATCAGAGTAGAGTATAAAACTCCAGCAGCAGCAATCTCCCCCTAACATTAAAAACTCCACCTAAGTAGAAGCTTCAGTATCAGCATCAGTATTGACATGATCTGAAGGTGTTGCCTGAGGGATGGCAACATCAGGAGCATCATTTCCAGCAGCAGCAGCAGCATTAACCTCATCGGTTATATCCTCAATCACAACATTACCAGATCCAGAGCTTTCAACAGCAACAGGTTCATTTGTTGGCGCATCAGTTGGTACTTCTCCCCCTGTGGATGTGGATAGGAGGGATTTCCAAAAGGTGCTCCTTTCTTCAAGGATATCAGCCTGCCTATTAAGAGAAGTGGCTTGGAGTTTGAGCTGTGAGACTTGCTTGGCAAGAGCAGCAGCCTGTTCTTCAATGTACATGCGATGAACAGTAACAGATACTACCTCACCAGTTGTGGAAGTAGATGCAGTGCGAGTAGCAGTGTTGCCAACCGTAGGGGCAACATTCGGTTCAACAATAGCAGGGACAGAGGCAGATGCAGCAGCAGGAGGGTTATAAGGCAGATCAATCACACGATTACCTTCTAGCAGAACCTTAGCAATACCAAGAATCAATGGCTTAGTAGTGATTAGCGTTTAAGTATGCATGTATTTTACCTATTTTGTGTATTATTTTATGTACTATAATGTATTGTTTAGCGTATTTATATATAATTTCACACTTTCTAATTAGTTATAAGTATTTATGTTTTCTATTTAAATAAGTAGCATATGTATAATTCAACCTAACCATTATGTCTATTGTATATTGTTGAGGTCTTAAGTGGAGTTATATTTATCCAAATTTTATGATATGAACACCTAAGACAATGTACTAAATACTTAAGACACTTTAGTGATCCAATTTTACATGTTTGGATTGTATTTGTACTCATAAGTGAAGACTCCAATTCTGTCCAATGTTTGGACTCAAAACACATTTTCGTATTTGAACAGTATCTGGAGCCTCACTAAACCAATTGAACCAATTCCAGTTGTATTTGATCACTAATTCGTTGCTCTACAACTTGTCTTCAGGGCTCAAGTGTCAAAAGTTCCGGCTTCAATGGTCAAAATGACAATCAATGCAGGGCTTCAAAATTCCGCCATCTCAGTACACATGTTGGGAAATAATTCACCATAATTCACACAAAAGTCCAATTTACACAAGACCAAATCCATTGGTTAGCCAAGAAATTCATCAAGACACAGTAGAAATATTAAAGGCGTTGATTTTGTGCAAGCTGAGATATCTGTTTTTCAATAGACCACCATAAATTCGCGGAGAAAAACAATCCAGTTTTACCAACTCCACTATTATGGTCATAAGTCACAATCTAGAGATCCAATTTTGGAGATCTTAGATTCCTTGGAAAGCTAATCCAACGGCCTACAACTTTCATTCAGAAGTCAAGATGAAATTCAGACAGCAAGGGCAATTAAATTACTGATGTTTACAGGCCACGTGAATTGGTTCCTAAAGTCTCCATGATTCACTATTTGGAAGCCTATATAAAGAGCCCTTTAGCAACCCTTGAAGGCATCCCATTTTCCTTGTAATCCTTCTATCTTAGTCTAGTATCTCTCTTAGAAATATGAGTTCTTATTGTATTAGTATGAGTAGCTAAATATTTTACTAGAGTTAGGGATGAAGCTTTAGTAAAGTATTAGTAATGTTCTTGGTTATTCAATAAAGATTTTCAAAGTTTTAATCCTTTAGTCATTTGAAGAGTTTTTAAGAGAGGTTTTGATGTGTCATTACTTTGATTTGTTGTAGACTTATTGGCACAACAAATGCTTAGTTTTACATATCAACTATTGATTTTATAAACTTGTTCGAATTTCTAAAGGTACTTTTCAAAAGTATTATATGTGCTCAAAGTTATATCTTCCGATTGAAATCACTTGATTGTTAGATTTCGATTGAGTTATCAAACATAACCAAGATCATAACTCTAGTATTTTTATCTAAAGTGGAATCCCGAAGCTCTAGTATTTTGTTACTTTATTTAAACCTCTCAACTAGATAATATCTTTTTCTTCCAAATCTCCCTGTGGTTCGACACTCGGTCTCCCGAGAAATTTTATTACTTGAAATCAACCTACACTTGGGTACGTAACTCTCAAGGAGCTATCAGGTTTTTGGCGCCGTTGCCGGGGAGGTTTTGCGGAGAACAAATCCATCGGTTGTGAGGTTTATCCTCACAAGTTTGTGAGTTCTTCTCTCTATCTCTCTACTGTATTATATTTATTTGTATGCATAATTGGACTCGTGATATTATAAGTGGTCGTTTAATAAGAGGTTATAACATTAATTTTAGAAATATTGCATCAAGTATGGCAGACAATGAAAGTGTTGATGGAGATAATGTTCAAAACCAAAATGATTTTGAAAGACGCAATAATGAAAATTTGCATGTGCGTTCTATGCGTGAATTTATTGAACCCCAACGAAATTCGGTTCCATCATGCATAGTGTACCCTCAAGATGCAGATAATTTTAGGTTTAAACATGGTATGATTCAATTGCTCCCTAATTATCATGGTTTTGACTCTGAAAATCCTTACTTGCATTTAAAAGAATTTGAAGAAATTTGTGAAACATTTAATGAACCAAGATGTACTCAAGAAGCTATTAAGCTAAAGTTATTTCCTTTTTCTCTTAAAGATAAAGCAAAAACTTGGCTTAATTCTCTTAAACCAAACTCAATTACATCTTGGCAACAGATTCAAACTGAATTTTTGAAAAAATTCTTCCCGATTAATAAGACGAATGCTTTAAAAAAAGAAATCAAGAATTTTTTCCAAAAGAGTGATGAGCAATATTTTAAATGTTGGGAACGTTTTAAGGATTTATTAAATGTTTGCCCTCACCATGGTTTTGAAACTTGGAGAACCGTAAGTTTCTTCTATGAAGGTTTAAACGCTGAAACAAAACAATTTGTGGAAATGATGTGTAATGGTGAATTTTTGCATAAAAATCCTGATGATGCACTTGAGTATTTAGACCATCTAGTTGAAAAAACTCAATCTTGGTATAATGAAAATACTTCTGAAGGCTCGATTAGATCGAAGCTTGAAAATTCTAAAGGAAAATATAATTTAAGTCAAGAAGACGATCTAAATGCTAGAATTGAAAGTTTAACTAAACAAGTTGAAAGTTTGCAACTAAAGAAACCTAAGGAAGTAAAATTTATGCAAAATGATGACATATGTGAAATTTGTGCCATTAATGGACATGTAACTAATGAATGCCCACAAATTCCTATTTTCAAAGAGATGTGTCATGAACAAGTAAATGCATTATCTAATTTTCAAAATTCATATCCATCAGCTTTTTCTGAAACATACAACCCAAATTGGAAAAATCATCCAAACTTTAAGTGGAAAAATGAAAGTGTGTTACAACCTTTTCCCACCCAGAAAAACCCCAATTCCAATTTCACCCAACATAATAAACCACATATAAAAAGCCTTGAAGAAACTTTACAAGCCTTTATGCAAGGACAAACAACCATCAACAACCAAACGTCACAAGCCATCAATGATATTAAAAGTACATTATCTACATTAACTAATTCCTTAAGAACAGTTGAGAAAGGAAAGTTTCCTGCCCAACCTCAACAAAATCCTGCTGGGCAATGTCAAAGTTCCTCTAATGCACCAGAAAATGTTAATTTTGTCACCACTTTACGAAGTGGAAAATTAATTGACAAAACAATCAACCTTGAGAAACAGGAAGTTGAGTCAACCCAGACCCCGAATAATGAAGATATAAATAAAGGAGAAGATGAAAATAAGAATTTAAACCCTATTAAGAAATCATCCACTGCTCCTTTTCCTAAAAGATTACACCCAATTAAGAAATTGGACCAAAACTCTGAAATATTTGAGGTTTTGAAACAAGTAAAAGTTAACATTCCACTACTAGATGCAATAAAGCAAGTTCCATCTTATGCCAAATTTTTGAAAGATTTGTGTACTGTAAAGAGAAAACTACATGTTGAAAATAAGGCATTTTTAACAGAGAGTGTAAGTTCAATTTTTCAACAAGAAACCCCTCCTAAATACAAAGATCCTGGTTGTCCAACAATATCTTGTATTATTGGGAATACAAAAGTAGAACATGCACTTCTTGATCTTGGTGCGAGTGTTAACCTTTTACCGTTTTCTGTGTATAAACAACTGGATTTGGGAGAATTAAGGAAAACTACTGTCACACTTCAATTGGCAGATCGTTCTATAAAAATTCCAAGAGGTATAGTAGAGGATGTGTTAGTGCAAATTGATAAATTCTATTTTTCGGTAGATTTTATTGTTTTAGACACATGCCCAGTCTCAAATCCATCATCTCAACATCCAATCATTTTAGGAAGACCATTTCTTGCAACTTCTAATGCTTTTATAAACTGTAGAAATGGTGTTTTAAATCTTTCTTTTGGAAATATGACTTTGGAGTTAAATGTTTTTAACATTTCTAAGCAACCACAAAGTAATGATGAGGCTAATGAAATTGATGTAATTGAGACATGTACGCTTGAACAATTGATAACCTCATTTTCTGATCCATTAGAAAATTTGATAAATGATTGTGTCAATGATAACAGTTCGGAGTTTGATTCCATTCCTATGATTTCACAAGTTTCAAAGCTTAATGAATGGAAACTCAAATTTGAACAATTATCAAAGTCCGAAAAGGCTCCAACCCCTTCAAGCGAGCAACCACCAGTTTTAGAGTTGAAGCCTTTACCATCAAATTTGAAATATGCTTTTTTGGGTGCTAATGATACTTATCCGGTAATAATATCCTCTAAGTTAAGTTATGATCAAGAGCATAAATTATTAGAGATATTAAAGATTCACAAGCATGCGATAGGGTGGTCTATATCAGATATAAAAGGAATTAGCCCATTAATTTGCAGTCATAATATTTATTTAGAGGAAAATGCTAAACCCTCTAGGCAGATGCAACGAAGACTTAACCCGAATATGAAAGAAGTGGTGAGAAATGAAGTGATTAAGCTATTAGACAATGATATTATCTATCCTATCTCTGATAGTAAATGGGTAAGTCCTACTCAAGTTGTGCCTAAGAAATCTGGAGTAACTGTAGTAAAAAATGATAAAAATGAATTGATTCCAACTAGGACTGTTACTGGTTGGCGTGTATGCATTGACTACAGAAAATTAAATTTAATGACAAGAAAAGATCATTTTCCTTTACCTTTTATGGACCAAATTTTGGAAAGAATTGCTGGGCATGAATTTTATTGCTTCTTAGATGGATATTCAGGGTATAATCAAATTGCAATTGCACTAGAAGATCAGGAAAAAACAACATTTACATGTCCTTTTGGAACGTTTGCATATCGTAGAATGCCATTTGGATTATGTAATGCTCCAGCAACATTCCAAAGATGTATGGTAAGTATTTTCAGTGACATGGTTGAACGTTTTCTTGAAGTTTTCATGGACGATTTCTCTGTCTTTGGAAATTCTTTTGATGATTGCTTAATAAACTTGGCTGAAGTCTTAGCTAGATGTGAGGAGAAAAATCTTGTCCTTAATTGGGAAAAATGTCATTTCATGGTAACTGAAGGAATTGTGTTAGGCCACATTGTTTCATCAAAAGGATTAGAAGTTGACAGGTCCAAAATTGATCTAATAGCCAACCTACCAACACCAAAATCAGTTAAAGATATTAGATCATTTCTAGGACATGCAGGTTTTTATAGAAGGTTCATAAAAAATTTTAGCACAATTTCAAGACCATTATGCAACCTTTTATTAAAAGATATAGTATTCGAGTGGAATGACTCTTGTGAAAAGGCTTTTGTAACACTCAAAGAAATGCTCACTTCTACACCTATTATGCAACCTCCTGATTGGACTCTACCTTTTGAAATTATGTGTGATGCTAGTGATTATGCTGTTGGAGCCGTGTTAGGACAGAGAAAAGATAAGAAACCTTATGTGATATATTATGCAAGTAAAACTCTTAATAGTGCTCAAATGAATTATTCCACTACTGAAAAAGAATTACTTGCTGTAGTATTTGCACTAGAAAAATTTAGATCTTATCTTGTTGGCTCATCAATTGTTGTTTATACTGATCATTCGGCTTTAAAATATCTACTAGCAAAGAAAGATGCAAAGCCAAGATTAATTAGGTGGATACTTTTACTTCAAGAATTTGATATAATAATCAAAGATAAAAAAGGAGTGGAAAATGTAGTGGCCGATCACTTATCCAGACTTACATGTGATGAATCTTTCGAGGTAAGCCCCATAAATGACTCTTTTCCCGATGAGCAATTATTCACCGTGTCTAAAGGTCCATGGTTTGCGGATCTTGCTAACTTTCTTGCGACAGGTCAAATTCCAATTCATTGGAATGCTCAAGATAAAAAGAAATTTTTTAGGGAAGTAAGAAATTTCTTTTGGGATGACCCATATCTTTTTAAGTATTGTCCTGATCAAATATTAAGAAGATGTGTACCAGATAATGAAATTCAAAGCATAATAAATTTTTCTCACTCTGAAGCTTGTGGGGGGCATTTTTCAACAAGAAAAAACCGCTGCAAAAATTTTGCAGTGTGGATTTTATTGGCCAACACTTTTCAAGGACACACATGAATTTTGTAAATCTTGTGATCGATGTCAGAGATTAGGGGGCATAAGTCGTAGAAATATGATGCCATTAAATCCT
>JAPKLY010004083.1:5401-15876 GCA_026898435.1 Prunella vulgaris
CGCCTAGCTACACAAGCCAGACCACTACATATCATTTGAGATACTTTACCCGTAGGCATTTGGGTAATAACCTTGTAATCGGACCCAAGGTCAAAACATTTTCATTCAAATACACCAATAGTCCATATAATATTCAAGGCAATACAGTAAATGCCACTCACCTTAAACGCTTTCCTTTTTGCAAAACAATCACCGTTCCTTTCACAAAAAATTCTCGTCACCGTTCGCACACTTAGACCTAGCACCATTCGTTGTATTTCAGTTATTAATGTTTAAGAATTCTTGTTAAGATTTATACAATTAGTCCGATAAGGACATACACTTTATAATAACATGAAATGTAATATAAATAGAAAAAAAAATCTAATTTGGTTCGGGGTATTACATTAACTCACCAATTTCAAACATAAAAAAAATACGAAAAATGTGTAGCAATAGCAAAAAAATATTATCTCACCAAATTATAAGATGTAAATTATGAACCTGCAAAAAATAAATAAGAACATCAAGAAATAAATAAGAATAAGCAAGAGACGCACGAAACAATAAGGTTAAAAGATGAGAATAATAATATTTTGAAATTTTTAGAAGTATAGAAATGAAGATTAACGATTGAAGTAAAAAAAAATTATATAGAATTTGATATTAAGAATATATTTATAAAATTTATACAAGATGAATATATATATATAATTAAAAAATATAAGGCCATAATTAAGAAATTTCAAATATAAAGTCAAGATTAACCCTTTATGTCAGAGTTAATGAGAATATAAGAATTTTACAATAGAAAATGAGCAACACTTGTGTACAAATTTCCACCGTAGAAATATCCATTTTTGAAAAATTCGCTGATCTAAACCGGGTCGGGTCAAATTTGGATATTTTTTTTCCAAAATTCGCACAACTTGTAGTTCCAGGTTTTTTTGTTCTCAGATATGTTACAATTTAGGCAAAGGCGTGTTACAATTAGGCAAAATATGTGTTACAAATTCTTAAAAAATTAATTTTTTGCACTTTGAAAGTAACTATAAAGAAAATATGTATTTCTGCATGTATAAATATGTGTTACTTAATTTATTTTTTATTCTCTTTGTTGATTTATGTTAATAATATGTTTTTTCGCTCCCAGGTATGTTACAATTTGGGCAAAGACGTGTTACAATTAGGCAAAATCTGTGTTATAAATTCTTAAAAAATTAATTTTTTTTACTCTTCAAGTAACTATAAAGAAAATATGTATTTCTGCAAGTATAAATATGTGTTACTTAATTTATTTTTTATTCTCTTTGTTGATTTATGTTAATAATATGTTATTCATGTTAATACATCATTTAATACCTTATATATGTTATATAAAATATAATATATATTTTTATAAGGATAAATAAATGTTTGTGCATACAGTAACACACATTTGATCTTGCAATAACACACATTTACTCTAATTGTAACACACATTTACTCTAGATGTAACACACATTTGCAGTAACACAAATTTACTCCAATTGTAACATAAATTTGCAGTAATACATATTTACTCTAATTGTAACACATATTTGTTCCCCAATTTGTGTTATTATATGAGCATATATGTGTTACTATAGGATAAAATGTATTTTTATTAAGAATAAATATGTGTTACACATACAATGTAACATATACATGTGTTACATTGCATGAAAAATATTTACTTCTACAAAAATAAATGAATATGTGTCGAAAACAACATTTAATCTGGTTGTAACACACGTTTTGCCTTAAAGTAACATACATTTGCCCCAACTGTAACATATCTGGGAGCGAAATCACAAACTGTGCGAATTTTGGAAAAAAAAAAACTCAAATTCGACCCGACCCGATTTAGACCTGCAAATTTTCAAAAATGGATATTTCTACGGATCTTAGATCCGTAGAAATTTGTATATAAGTGTTTGTCATAGAAAATTTTGGTCGATTTCATAACTTTATCTTTATATAGTATAAAAATAACGTAAAAATAAAATAAATTAACAATATTCAAAAGTGAATTAGTTTTTCCATTTTTTTATCGATCTCCTTTTTTCCATTTTTCGGAATCCATTTTATAAGAAACGGCTAATTTTCCATAATTAAGATATCATTTTTATTTAAATGGTTATAAGTTATTACATTTGATGGATGTACCTGTGTCAAAACATCTAATGGTGTAATAAAAAATATTACATCATTACATAAGATAGATTCGGCTCATACAGTAGACAAATGAGAATGATTAACGGATTAATTTGTGTATTAATTATTTATTTAGTAAAAAATACAAATTATTTTTTTATTCTTATTAGCCACTGTGATAACAATTCTTGTGTAATAAAAATTTATTAACACTTGTGTTGGTCCCGAAACGAGTATAAATCAGTGTATGGGGGGGAGAATACACTGATGTCAGATTTTCCCGAAAACTCAGGAAAATGCTCTTTCAGACTTAGTCAGGAAGCTCCTGAAAATGTTCAGTCTACTGATGGTCCTCAGGGGCAGCAGGGACAGATCAGTAATGAACCAAAGAAGCTAAGTCAGAGTTGTGTTCTCGGAAGCTCAGTAGAGATAACAATCCTACTGACCGCTCAGAAGCTAGTCAGTTGGGCTACTATCTCAGTAAGCTCAGTTTAGTGCGGAATGTGAGCCCTTAAGTTTCTACTCGTTTTAGTTCCTGAAAACTTATCAGTTTGCTTAGTGAAAACGTGGTTAAGGCTGGTGCACAGTTTACTGATCAGGATGACAAGGTCAGTCCTGATGGTTTTTCAGAAACAATGCAAGTATGCTTCAGTTAAATATGTATGACAATATGATCCTGAGCAAATAGTAAATCAGCACGCAAGGATCTTTTTAACGTGGTTCGGAGATAACCAACTCCTACGTCCACGACCTGATTGAACATGAAGCTATCTTCAAAACCCTGAGGATAGGTACTTGGGTTTAACGTGCCAAGGGACACGAGTAGCCAACTTCCTCTCTAAGGAACTGACCCTTGGGTGGTTTTACAAGTCCCAGTCCTTCCTACCAACCAACTCACAACCTGAGGAGTTTGGTATTCACGTTTTCCAACTATTTTGTATTGATCCTTCTAACAAATCAGTTCTAAGGATAGGAACAATACTCTAAGCAAAATACAGAATAGATTCATACTACAACACTAGGGAAATTTAAGGTTTCAGAATGTTGCTTCAAATGAACTTTGAGTGCTTGGAATCTTGAGAGTTTCTCTTGAGAATTTCCCGTTAGCCTTGAATGGGAGCAAGACATTCTGTATTTATAGGAGGGTTTGAAATAGATCCGTTGGAGGACATCCGTTTCAAACCCTTCTATTTTAGGTAGGTGAAGAAGCTGGTTGTCCTTGTCTGACAGAGACCATACCTAGTATGGCAAAGTTTCTGATCCGCCGCCTGCATCTCTGAGAAGCATTAAATGTGCTCAGTCTCCGTACATACGTGTCGCCTTCTCACTGGTCGTTTGTCCAACGGCTGGTTTGTCGGCATTGACTTTACTGAACCTCGTACATTTATAACTCTGAGTTTCTTGTTCTTAACTCAGGATAAATGTTTGTCTTATGTTGGAGACTTTGACATTCCATTTTCTTCATCAGACTTCCATTTGCACGTGTAACCTTTGGGTCTCAGGACTTACAAGTATCAGATTAACTGATACTAGGCCCAAGTCAGGACTTATGAACATCAGTAAGACATTCAGCCAGATCAAGGTTACTTGTGCCCTCACTGATAGAGACTTCCCTGAGCATGCTTAGTTTACTCAGTTCTGTCAGGATTAGTGGTCTTCTTCAGGATGACTTCTAAGCATCTTCAGGACTCTTCCTAGGTTTTTCAGGTTGCAGCTTCAGGTTGACCATCTTCAGGATGATCAACACTTTCAGGGTTGGAACAGCTTCAGACTTCAGACTTCAGGGACATCTCCATCAGTCTTCACTCCTCAGTACGTTCCCCCTGAACTGAATACCTGTGAATAGAAAAATCTATTCTAACCTATCTAATCCTGAGCCTATCATCCTGATGAACTATACTTAGGCAAATTCATCAAGGGGTTTTGGGATCTAATCAAAACACTCAGATTGTCCCAACAACTTGAAATATTATACAAGTTATTTCTTTTGAATTTCAAGTTCTTCTCTCTAAATATGTTCTTATGATTCTCCTTCAACTCTTGACTGGGCTTGACTTGACTTGAACGCTTGATCCAAGGACGAGTTGTCTTGATTCAGATCGAACGAGGTCTTTGGAAGATTTTGATGAAGAACGCTTCAGATTTGATAAAGAACGATCTTCGAATCTTCGAGGTGGATTTGAGCTGGAAACGCTTGATCGAAGGGGTCTTGGACCTTGATCTCTGATCGGTATGCGTTTGTGGATGAATTTGATGAAGAACGCTTTGAAGATGGTGATGAACACTTGTTGTCTTCGAGGTGTTCTTCGGCTGGAAACGTCTGATCAGAGGGATTGAGCTCCTTATTTCAGATCGAATGATGTTTCTGGCTGGATTTGGTGAAGAACAGTTGAAGAAGGCGAATAACGCGTGATGATCTTCAAAGTGTTCTTCAAGAAAAACGTCTGATCGGAGGGATTTGACCTCTTGTCTTGGATCAAATGATGTTTCTGGAGGACTTTGACGAAGAACGACTTGAATATTCGAAGAACATCTTCAAATTTGGTGAAGATCACTTGAATCTTCGCAGAGCTGGATCGATGGATCTTCTTAGCTCGCAGTTTTGCTCGTCGAGAGGATTGCAGCTACTCGTTCGTCTTCGATGGGTGTGGACCACTTGAGAATGAACAAGAAAGACCCCTATTTATAGGGTTTGAAGGTAAAGACCTTCCTTTCTTGAGCTGACATGTGGCGCACTCCGGTTGGCTGATACTGATTTGATTGACGTCATTTACGAATCGACCAAATTTAGCTTGATTGATTTCTGCCGTCTTCTTTATTTATACGAAACACTTATTATTTCGAATAAATAGGATAAATCAGTCATTTATTGCCATTTACGAGTGCCGGTAGACTCGTAATTTAATAACGACTTGTATCGTGTACAATAAATATCATTTTAACTATTTAATTAGAGAATTAATTTGATAAATCCTCAAAATTAAAATAGTAATATATGTTGATATTTATTTAATTTATACACGTGTCATTATTTAATTGGGTGACAAAATTAATTTGCTTACATCCACTATAATTAGAGTTAAAATCAATTTCCCACATGTACTATATCATTTATTTCAGTTTGCAATATGTACTAATTTTTTTATCAGATTGCAACTTGTACTAAGAAAAATTTACTAATATTAATGCTACCTAAAGTTTTGTTCTTTTTTTTACAGCGCTATATTTGTTAAGATTATAATAGTCATTCCACATTATTTATTTACTTAATTTATATTATAATTATTAATAATAAAAATTAACGTTAAAAAATAATTTCTATATATAGAACGACAATAACATAATTGGAATTCGATTTTTAACCCCATGGAAGAAATAATTTTTTTACCGGCATCGATTTTTATGTGGCAAAAAATAAATATAAATAAATTGTTGATATAGATTGACGAATATAACCTTAAAAAATATAGCACTAACAAAAAAAAAGAATAAAATTTAAATATAGATTGCAATTGACCAATTTTTCATAGTATAAGTTGCAGTTTGATAAAAAAATTAGTACGAGTTATAAATTAAATTAATATTAACCCCTATAGTTATCATATATTTACTCTCACATTCATTTTTATTAAATAATTTTCAAGCTAAGTACCATCCAAAACTATCAATTGTGAGTAATATATATATATATATATATACTCCATTTTTTGATGCATGTCATTTTAAAATTAAATTACAAATTAAGATATATATTGTCAATATCATCCTTAATTAATGAAATAAAAAATAAATCTCTAAATCTCTAAATAAATCTCTAAATGAAATATCATCCTTAATTAATCTCTTAATTAATGGAAAGATTAAATCTTTTGAGTGGAAATTAATACGAGGACAGACAATAGAAAGGTGGCTATACTTATAAAAGCCAAAAATTTAATAGTACGTCTCTTGTGTGCACCCTTAATTGAAATTAGTTTTCACGGCAGCAGTAGAATCCTGAATCAGTGCACTCCTCTCGACTCTGTATATAAATAAATCAATTCATTTACTTAATTACCCAAACAAATGCGAACTTGCTTCGGGCTCCACTGGATATGTTGCTCTACACACCATGCACAGAACAGAACTAATCAAAACAAAACTAGAGAAAATTTATGAGTAATAAAAACTCAATAAATTTTATATTTTCCATTTTTAGTCACACACATATATGACAGGGACTGGTAAAAAAAAAAAAAGGAACATATATATATATATTAAGAGTTGCGTAGAAATTTCTACAGTAGAAATCTTTCTAAAAATAAATTAAGAAAAAGGAACTAACGTTCGTACCCTTAAAATCTTTCACAAATTCTTGTATGCACCCCTGTGCATACTATGCACCTTGATTTTACTTTAATTTTGAATTTAATTTGATATTTTCAGAAACACACAGTACACGCCGCACTGTGTGTTTTTAGGGTATAACTAAATTATTTTTCGGGTATTAATAATTGTTCTTGGGGTATTAATAATTTATTTTTCGGGTATTACAAATATGTTCTTGGGGTATTAGTTAAACTTCTTCATGACGATCTCCAAGTTCTTGCATCCTTGCCTTTTGCCTCTGCGTGTAAGTTTAGTTGGAGTGTGTCTTTAGACTTGAGGAGGTAAGTCGCGGTGATAATCAGGTTTCCTGGAAAACAAAATGAGGAACAAGCTTCAATCATTAGTTAAGTTGTTGCAAAATAGAAAGGATATGTTTGAGTTGATTGATCTTGAATATTCTATTACCTTTTCCCTCTTCATGGTTGTGGCTGTGGTATTGGAATGTGATGAAAGGGATTTTCCCTGATTTTTTGTGCTTTAATACCTTCCAAATCACATTACTAACACCTGCTCCCCTACCTGTATTAAGGGAGAAATAAATTGGAATTTTAATGAAAATATTAGTACATTTTTTAAGAAATTAAGTTGAGAGATTGACATCAAAATATTATACCATTTCCATCGTCAGTCTTGTCTAATGTGTGTGCAACCCTGCCAACAATTGCTCCAAAGGAGTGTTTATCCTTCTATGTATTCAAAAGAATGTACATTATAATCAGGGGTTGCATTTAATTTATGTAATAAAAATGTATTTGTTAGGATCAAAATTTCCATAACTTGCTGACCTGATAAGCATGAATAGAATCATATCCAAGAATGATGTCTGCTACATTTCCTGTACAAACAAATCCTTTAGTAATACCCGAACAATAGATAATAAATACCCGAAGAATTCTTTAGTAATACCTGAAGAATAAATAATAAATACCCAAAGAATTATTTAGTAATACCCGAACAATAGATAATAAATACCCAAAAAATTCTATAGTAATACCCAAACAATAGATAATAAATACCCGAAGAATTCTTTAGTAATACCCAAACAATAGATAATAAATACCCGAAGAGTTCTTTAGTAATACCCGAAGAATAGATAATAAATACCCAAAGAATTCTTTAGTAATACCCGAACAATAGGTAATAAATACCCGAAGAGTTCTTTAGTAATACCCGAATAATAGATAATAAATACCCAAAGAATTCTTTAGTAATACCCGAACAATAGATAATAAATACCCAAAGAATTTTTTAGCAATACCCAAAGAATTTTTAGATATTATAAATTATTTTTTGAATATTACTTGTTTATTAATTATTTATTTATAAATTATTCTTTCAATATTATAAATTATTTCTTGGTATTAAACATTTGTTTAGGTTGATTGAATTATGCATGGGTTTTTTGTCAAAGTTGTCATTTGATTGCGCCATTGCATCTATTCAGTATTTTAAATATTTTGAGCCAAAATTAAGTAGGATATATAATATAATATAATATTAATCTTAATTAGTATATCTTTCAATTCAAATTGAATGATTTCATGTTCTGAGACGTATGTATTGTATGCTTATGTTATTTTTGGCAAAAATAAAATTTGATTGGAAATAGTCAAAAATTAAGGGTGCATACTATGCACCCTTGTGCACAGGAGAATCACTCAAAATCTTTTTGGTGAGTTTTCGCTAATGGGATTTAGCTGCTTCCTTTTTCGTAACGGGAATATGGATTAGTTATTAATCCTTTTCGCTGGGTAAGATTTCTTTCTCTCTTTTTTTTTTTTAGTTTTTTTTATTTATTTGAAAATTATAAAATTCAAATGAATATAGTAACACACAATTTTATTTTACAGTAATACATATTCAATTTTACAGTAACATACAGTTGCTCTAATTGTAACACAAATTTGCTCCCCAGTTTGTGTTACTATATGAGCGAATGTATGTTACTTTAAGGACAACATGAGTTTTTATAAGAATAAATGTGTGTTTCTTATTTATTCATCATTCCCTTAAAATTTAGGTATATTTAATCATGTAGTAATACAACTTTTACTATTTTATATGTGTTATTAAATGAAAAAATTTATTATTTCTATAAAAATAAATAATATATTTGTGAAAAAATAATATTTATTCTTATAGTAACACACATTTACTCTTTATATTATATAAAAATATTTATTCTATAGAAATAATTGAATATATGTAATACATTTGTTCTAGTTGTAACACACATTTACTCCGCATTTTGTGTTACTATATTGACAAATGCATGTTACTATTATATAAAATATAATTTTATAAAAATAATTTTTGAAAAATTAATATTTATTTTTATAATAACACACATTTTACTCTTTATATTATATAAAAATATTTTCTCTATAAAAATAAATGAATATATGTAAAGAGAATAACATTTATATTATAGTAACATACATTTGTTCTAATTGTAACATACATTTGTTCCCCAATATATGTTACTATATAGGCAAATGTGTGTTACTTTAAATATAAAATGAGTTTTTTTTATAAAAATAAATATGTGTTTATTATTTATTCTAAATCCCTTTAAACTCTAGGTATGTGAATTATGTAGTAATACACTTTTTACTATTTTTATATGTGTTATTATATAAAAAAATAATTATTTCTATAAAAAATAATGTATTTTTGAAAAACTAATATTTAAACTTATAGTAATACACATTTTACTCTTTATATTATATAAAAATATTTTATCTATAGAAATAAATAAATATATGTAAAAAGAATAATATTTTATATGATAGTAACATACATTTGCTCCTTATTTTGTGTTAATATATAAGCAAATATGTGTTACTACATGAACAAATGTATGTTACTGTAAAAATAAGATATAATTTTATAAAAATAAATATATATAAAATAACAATATTTAATTTGGATATTAATGCACATTTTGTCCTATAATAATATAAATTTACATATATAATAATAAAAAACTAAAAACAAATTTTATAGCTTAATAAAGAAATTAAAGAAATAAACTAAAAAAGAAAGAGCAACACATGCGTAGAAATTTCTACCGTAGAAATTTTACTAAAAAGAAGAGAAAAGACAACTCTGCCCTTCCTGCCTTATTTTTCGCTGATGATCAACGTATTAGCTACCGAAAATATAATACTATATATGTACATATAGTTTCGGTGATGATTAGCTAGAAAAAATATAATACCATATATATACATGTAATATTCGCTGGTGATTTGCAATGTCTTTTTTCTTTCTTTCTTTTTTATTTGAAATTGGTATTGATTTAATAAAATTCAAATAATATTATGTTACAAATTTAAAAATTCTCTCTCAAATTATGTTACTATATAGACAAAAATGTGTTACTAACAAGTAAAATATGTGTTACCAATCCTTAAAAAATTAACTTTTTGTACTTTTAAAAATAACTATAAATGAAATGTGTAAGTTTTGCAAAAATAAAATATGTGGTACTTAATTTTTTTATTCTTTTTATTGATTTATGTTGATAATATATGGTTAATATACTAATACATCTTTTAATACCTTATGTTATATAAGTACAATATATATTTTGCCAAGGACAAATAAATAGTTATAAATATAGTAACAAACATTCGATTTTACAGTAACATACATTTGCTCTAATTGTAACACAAATTTGCTCCCTAGTCTGTGTTACTATATGGACAAATGTGTGTTACTTTAAGGACAACATGAATTTTATAAGAATATACTCCCTCCGTATTTTTATAAGTTGCTCGTTGCTTTTGGGCACACAAATTAAGGTAAAAGTGAAAAAGTATAAGTGATGTGATGGAAAAAGTGAAAAAGTATAAGTGATGTGATAGAAAAAGTGAAAAAGTATGAGTGATGTGATGGAGAAAAATGAAAAAGTAATGAAAATAATGTAAAAAGTATTGAAAATAATAATA
>JAPKLY010004084.1:0-15866 GCA_026898435.1 Prunella vulgaris
AGTCAGTCTTGCTGAAGATTGCCTGAACTGAAGCTGAAGAACGAAGCATGTTGATCCGTCCTGAAGACAATCCTGAAGTACCATTGGCTGATGTTTCTATTGAGTACACTAAGCATACTCAGGACAGAACTTAGTCAGTGAAGAGTAAGTGTTACCTATCAGGCTGTGCTGAATGCACATAAGACCTGACTAAGGCCTTGGTTCAGTTTACCTGAATCATGTAAGTCCAAAGCAAAAAGGTTACACATACTGGGCTGAATAACCTATCAGGCTGTGCTGAATGCACATAACACCTGACTTAGGCATTGGTTCAGTTTACCTGAATCATGTAAGTCCAAAGCAAAAAGGTTATTTATGCTATGAGACCAAGAGACAAATAGAATGTCAGCAAGACTCCGATAAAGACAAACATTCAGGCTGAGTTATTAACAAGAGACTTAGAGTACTGAATGTACGAGGAAGGACAAATTTTAGAAGATCAACTAGCCGTTTGAACTGAAAGCCAATGATCTTTCGACACGTATGTACGGAGTCTGTGTAGCATTTAATGCGGCATTTAATGCGTCTCAGAGTTGCAGGCGGCGGGACAAAATTGCCAGATTAAACATGGTGATTAGCTCAACAAAACATCTAGCCTGCAACCACCCTAAAATAGGAAAGATTTGGGTAGATCTTCTCCAACGGATCTATGTTTAATCTCGACTATAAATATGGAGAGCCTTGCACTCATTCAAGGCTAACGGGAAATTTCCAAGCGAAAGCTCTCAAGAATCCAAGCACTCAAAGCATACTATAAGCAACACTCTGCAATTAAATTTCCCTAGTGTTGTAGTAGGATTCACTCTGTATTTGCTTAGATCAATAGCTCTAATATTTAGCATTGTTTTGTATTTCTAGAGCTATCTTAGTTGGAAACCAAGAATACCAAACCACTCAGGGTGTGAGATTGGTTGGTTAGAAGGACTGGGACTTGTAAAACGCCCAGGGATCAGTTCCTAAGAGAGGAAGTTGGCTATTCGTGTCCCTTGGCACGTAAAACCCAAGAACCTATCCTCAGGGTTTTGAGGGTAGCTTCCTGTTAAATCAGGCCGTCGACGTAGGAGTTGGTTATCTCCGAACCACGTTAAAAAGACCTTTGCGTGCTGATTTACATTCTTGTTCAGGATCATAACTGTCATCATACTAAACTGAACATTCTGCATTGATTTTATATTCAGGACTGAATCAATCATCCTGAATCTGAATACTGTGCACTCAGCCTTAACCACTAGTTTACTAAGCAAACTCAGAGAAAACATTTTCAGAAACTAAAACGAGTAGAACCTAAGGGCTTACTTTCCGCGCGTACTCTAGCTCACTGAGATAGTAGTCCTACTGACTAGCTTCCGAGTGGTCAGTAGGTTAGTTATCTCTACTGAGCTTCCGAGCACTTTACTCACACTCAGCTTATCTGACTCGTTACTGAACGGTCCCTGCTGCCCCTGTGGACATCCAGCATACTGAGTAATTCAGGAAATCCTGACTGAGCGTGTTAGAGCATTTTTCTGAGTCTTTCAGAAAAATTTGACATCAGTGTATTCCCCCCATACACTGATTATACTCGTTTCGGGACCAACAAGTGGTATCAGAGCAATGGTTCAAAAGACCACTGACTTTGTTTACCAACAGTTTCTGAGGAGAAACTTTTGGTGGTCAACTGAACAGATCTGTTTCTGAAAACCTGCATACATGGCATCCGGTTCTAAACACCTTGAAGGCAGTCTTCCTGAATTCTCTATTGATAATTATGACTATTGGAAATTCAGGGTACTCGCACATCTCTATTCCATCCATGATCATATGCCATTGGTGATTGAGCAAGGTCCGATCAAATTTATGAGGAATCTTCAGACGACCTGGCCAGTTCTGGCAATGTTCCTGTTCCAGCCGCTGGAGATGAAGAAGTGGAGAGATCCGCGCTTAATTCTGATCAGATTAAGCAAATCAGACTGGATAATGTTGCTAAGAACATTATACTCTACACCATTTCTTACGAGAATTCGATCAGGCTCATGCACCTAAAGACGGCAAAGGAGATCTGGGATGCCTTGAGGGAGATGAGTGAGGGACCAGAAAAGATCAAGGAGAACAAGAGAGATCTTGCGATCAGGAAGTTTGAGGCCTTCCAGATGTTAGAGGGAGAGTCCATCTATCAGATGGAAGCTCGGTTCATTAAGATGATGAACGAGCTAGAAACCCTTGGGAAGGAGTTTCCCTAGAGGGAGGTATCTTCTAAAATCCTGAACTGTCTCCCTGAAAGATGGGACACAGGAGTGATCTTGTTAAAAAACACTCAGGATCTCACCAACATTACTCACTCTCACCTGTTCTCAGAGCTTAAGGCTCTGGAGTTCGACCTCGATAAGAGGAAGAAGAAGGGTGTTGTCAGTGAGGAAGTCAGTGAGGAGAAGACTCCTGAAAAGGAGAAGAGCGTGGCTCTTAAAGCTACTCCTAAACCTGAGGCTGGATCTGCTCTAAGTCTCTGAAGGACATGAACAAGGATGAGTTGGCCTTGGAATACAGCCTGATGGCGCGGCGTTTCAAGAAACTGAACTCTCGATTCGAAAGGTATAAGAAATTTTATACTGACAGCCGTGATCGCAGGTACTCCAGCCCCAGGAGATCGAGCCCCCGGAGAGAAGAGATGAGGGGTTCAGATTCCAGGAGAGATCGTGATGAGCCTGAGCGGCGCAGAGATGAGAAGAGGAGAGATGATGAGCCCAGAAGATCCAGCTCCAAACCTGAACGATCATCAGGGAGCAGGAGGGAGTCATCAGATTAAAGGTACACTGACAAGAAGTTTGCTTCTGATGTAGATCAGTGATACCACTGCAAGAAGACCAGACATTATCAGTATGATTGTCCGTAGCTCAGTGCTCGTGAGTGAGAGGATCGGAGAGCCAAGAGAGAGCTCAGGGCATCAGACCAGAGAGCTATGCTTGCTGAGGATTCCTCAGATTCAGATGGCCTAGGACGATGGTCCCCTGAACTCTTCTCCGATGAGGAATATGATGACCTCTGCCTGATGGCAGATGATGAGGTATGTTCTTCTGCCTCTTCTCCTGACCATGCACCTGAGCTTAGCTCAGATTCAGCAGGAGAACTCGACCTTCAGCTCGCTTTAGAGCAATTGATGGCTGACTCCTCAAGGCTGCAGGAGACTCATACTCACACAGTGGATGTGAATGCACAGCTGAGTGGGGAAAACGATCATTTAACTGAGTCTCTCAGAGTGAGAGATACTGAGGAAGCCCTCTGATTAGTACATCTTCAGGAAGAGTTGCTTCATGCTCGGAATAAGCATGATGGAGCTCCACTGGAGGTTGAAAGACTAAAAGGTGTAATCAGCTCGCTGATTGAGACTCGTGACACTGATCTGTTCCTCGTTCAGGAACAGCTGATGATTGAGCGAATCGCTCTAAGAGTGATGTTCGAAACTGAGTGGCAAGCTCGCCTTTGTGTTGAGCAAACTGCTTGGGATCTTGAGCTGATCTCAAAAGAGAAAGCTCACGAAGAGTTGGTGCTTCAATACACCACTGAAAATGAGGCCTTGAAACAAAAGAATGGGCAACTTGAGGAAAAGTTGAAGAAGTTACACGAGTCTTCCCTAGTGGTTGATGAGTTAACAAGTTTCTCTCAGCATACCGATGGTGCCAAAGCTGGGTTAGGCTATGATGCCTCTAAAGACCCAAAGGGCAAGAAGAAGAGAGGTGCTTCAGGGAGCAACTCTCAGAAGAAGTTTGTCCCTGGCCAAATTGACGACAAGAGCCCAAGTGTTGCTTGTCAGGATAAAGGCAAAGGGAAGGAGAAAATGCCTGCTGAACCTGTCAGGCAAAGGACTGAGGAACCAAGGCCAAAACCTAAGGGAAAGGCCAAGGCTCCTCATCCTGAGTCGAGGAAGACAGACCAAGGGAACTCCAAAGCTCAGCCTAGGAATCCTCAAGCTGGAAAGAATTCCGCCCCTAGCACTTCTCAGGCTCAGCCTAGAAATGCTCAAGGTGGAAGGAACTCCGGTTAGAGGAGGACTTAGGCAAGGCCAAGGACTACTGAGGTCCAGACTCCTCAGGCAGGGCACAGAGCCCATCAGGAGCGTCCCAATCCTCAAAGGAGAAGGACAAACCAGGTGGCCTCTGAAAGGCAACGGAGACCTGACTCCGATAACACTCAGGCCAGACCTCAAGTGCCAAGAGGTCAGGCCCGAGCTACTCCTTCTCAGGACAGGGCACCCAGGCCAAGGAGGAACAGTAGGCCCGTCCCCAAGAATCAATCCAGGGCTCCTGAACCTCAGGCTGACACCCATACACCCTCAACTTCCCATGCACAAAGGAAGAAGACTGCGTATGTTGATGTTTCTGGGAGAGAGGTTTACACTTCTGATGCTATCAGAATTGTCAAACAAATATGGATCCCGAAGGGTATGGCTGACTCTGTAGGACCCAATACGAGATGGGTACCTGAGGCCTGATTCTTTTCAGGTCGCTGCGGGCTACAAAAAGAAGAAGGAGGATCTGATGAAGGACTGGTACTTGGACTCAGGGTGTTCCAGGCACATGACCGGATTTCGTGATCTCCTTCAGGATTATGTAGCTCAGGAAGGCCCGCAGGTAACCTTTGGTGATAACTCTAAGGGTTTTACCAGGGGATTCGGAACCCTTCTTATTGGCTCTGTCTGTGTACTGAATGTATCATATGTTGAGGGACTGAGACATAACTTACTCTTGGTCAGTCAGTTCTGTGACCGAGGATATAGTGTAGAATTTACATCTAACATGTGTCTAGTGAAGGACAAATCTACACTACAGGTGTCAGGAGGGGCAATGTATATTTTGCTGACTTCAAGAGCAGCCCTCCTGAAACTTGTTCGTTAAGAGTTCCTCTGAGCTCAGTTGGCTTTGGCATAAACGCCTGAGTCACTTAAACTTCAAGATTATTAACAAAATTTCTAGACTTTCTCTTGTAGATGGTCAACCTAATGAAGTTTTTAGCAAAGACCACGTGTGCGGAGCATGTCAGGAAGGCAAGCAAACCAAAGCCTCATTCAAAGAGAAAGAAGCCTTCTCAACTGACAGAGTGCTTCAGCTCCTGCACATGGATCTCTTTGGACCAGTTACTCCTGTCAGCATAAATGGTAGGAAATATACCCTTGTTATTGTTGATGATTATTCCAGGTACACATGGGTTATTTTCTTGCTGAACAAGAAGGAGACTCAGGTCAAGCTTCCGGAGTTACTTAAGCAATTGAGTACTGAACAGGGTCAGAGCATTGTCAGGATCTGATCAGATCGAGGAACAGAGTTTATAAACTCCATTATAACTGACTTTTGTACTAACCATGGTATAGCTCATGAGACTTCTGCAGCCAGGACCCCTCAGCAGAATGGGGTAGCTGAAAGAAGGAACCGGACCCTGAAGGAAGCTGCCAGGACCATGCTGGCTGAGTCAGGACTGCCCAAGAAGTACTGGGCTGAAGCAATCAATACTGCTTGCTACACTCAGAACCGATCTATGTTGAACAAACAACATGCTCAGACACCTTATAAAACTTGGAACAAGAGGAATCCTCGCATCTCTTATTTCCATATTTTTGGGTGTAAGTGTTTCATCCTGAACAATGGGAAAGACCAGCTGAAAGCCTTTGATAGCAAATTTGATGAGGGAGTTTTCTTAGGATACTCCTCAGTCAGTAAAGCTTTCAGGGTGTATAACTGTCGGACCCTTTGTGTGGAGGAAACACCTCATGTTGTGTTTGATAAGACTGAATCAGTGCGTAGAAAACAAGTTCTGTATCCTGACACTGAGGGGGTTACCAAGAGAGTAACAAGACTGAGCCTGAAAAATCCTGAATTCAAGATCAAACTTGTCTGTGCTCCCAAAGGAAGGGATGATGATGATGAAGATCAGGATGGACCTCACGGCAACCCTTAGCAAGCCCCAGCCTCGGAGAATGTTGAGTCTCAGACGGAGGGACAGACTCAACCTGAGGTACGTACTGTCGGTGATGATGCTTCTGCACCTGAGACAGTTACTGAGTCCAACACTGTAGGGGGAAACAATGTCTCTGATGTTGCCCAACCCTCAGAAAATGACTCAGTATCCCCTGTTCTTGCTCGTTCCACTTCTTTGCCTGTTATTGTCGAGACTAATATTTCAGGATCTGGCGAAGGGACGTCAGCAGCTCCCAGTGCAGCCGTCAGTAGGAGGCGGTGGCTAGATGGTCACTCATTGGCTGATATCATTGGTGATGTCAATGAGGGGGTCAGGAAGAGGTTGTCCTTTGGCGAAAGCGCTATGTTTTGTTGTTTCCTGAGAGATCAGGAACCTAAGAGCATAGAAGAAGCTCTTGCTGACCCCAACTGGATCTTAGCCATGCAGGATGAGCTCAATCAGTTTGAGAAGAATCAGGTTTGGGAGTTAGTTGAGAGACCTAGGCGTCAACATGTTATTGGCACCAAGTGGGTTTTTAAGAACAAGAGGGATGAGAAGAATGTTGTTGTTAGAAATAAGGCCAGACTAGTAGCAAAGGGTTACTCTCAGGCCGAGGGAATCGACTATGATGAGACCTTTGCTCCGGTCGCAAGGTTAGAGGCAATCGGGCTATTTTTGGCATATGCAACATTCAAGAAGTTCAAAGTGTATCAGATGGATGTGAAGAGTACCTTTCTGAATGGTGTACTGAACGAGGAGGTCTATGTTGAGCAACCTCTAGGGTTCAAAGTTGGTGACAAGGTATATCACCTGAAGAAAGCTCTTTATGGCCTAAAGCAAGCTCCGAGAGCTTGGTATGATACACTTTCCCAATTCCTGATAGACCACGGGTTCGTGAAAGGAACAGTGGACAGGATCCTCTTCCGGATATCCAAAGGGGAGGACATTCTTCTGGTTCAGATTTATGTGGATGACATAATATTTGGATCTCCTAATCTGAAACTTTGTGAGAAATTCTCCAAGCTGATGACTGGGAAATTTGAGATGTCAATGATGGGAGAAATGAACTTCTTTCTGGGTCTCCAAGTCAGGCAATCTGACTCCGGAATTTTCATTAATCAGTCTAAGTATGTGAGGGACTTGATTCAGAAATTCAGAGTTCAGTCCAGCAAAGTCTCACGTATTCCCATGAACACAAATGAGAAGCTGGATCCTGACAAAGAAGGAGTCTCGGTAAATCAGACTGAATATAGGGCACTAATAGGATCCTTATTGTACCTGACTGCAAGTCGTCCTGACATCACTTATGCAGTTGGAGTTTGTGCAAGGTATCAGTCTGATCCAAAGAAGAGTCATCTAGAGAGTGCCAAAAAGATATTGAAATACCTGAAGGGTACAGTCAATTTAGGACTTTGGTATCCCTCTGATGACAATCTAGAACTGACTGGCTATTCAGATGCAGATTATGGAGGCTGTAGGCTTGATAGGAAATCAACTACAGGCACATGTCAGTTTTTAGGGAGTAAACTGATCTCTTGGTTTTCTAAGAAGCAATCCAATGTTGCAACGTCTACTACTGAGTCTGAGTATATTGCGGCAGGCAGTTGTTGTTCTCAGATCCTTTGGCTGAAACAGCAACTGAGAGACTACCAAATGGAGGCCACTGAAGTCCCAATTTATTGTGACAATAATAGTGTCATTGCCATATCCCAAAACCCAGTCTTACACACAAGGTGTAAGCATGTAGACATCAGGCATCACTTTATCAGAGATCATGTTGAGAAGAAGGACATCAGGATGGAGAGAGTCCCTACTGATAAACAGAGAGCTGACATTCTGACTAAGGCTTTATTTTCTGAGCCATCCAATTAAAACTGGATTTTTGTATAAGTAAGGGAAGTTTTTGTCATTGCGATCTTTACGTACTCAAATCTTTTCTTGCTATATTTCTCTCTGCTATATGCTTTCCTTCACTTCTTCAAACTTCATCTATGGCTTCACCTTCTGTAGATTCGTTCTTTGGGAATCTTTTCCATCTCAGAAATGAAATTCACTGGGAACCCTTTGGAGACTTCACTTCTAACCATCCTGACATTCTGCATGTGAAAGAACTTTTTGAAAATGCAGGACTTCTACAGTTTATCACAGCAAAACCCAAGAGACTTCATCCTCGTCTTGTTGCTGCTTTCTACATCAAAATAGCGCAGAACAAGGATTCTCAGGAGTAGGAGACATGCATTCCACTGACTTCTTGTGTGAAGGGGAAGAATGGTGAAGATGAGATGACCAGGAAGTGGGTCACTCTCAACATTAGGCAGAAGATTAAGAAGGTATTTAATCTTTCCCACTCTGGACGAAGCCCTATCGACTACGGGTTTGGGACTGAGAAGGACTATCTCCAGTCTCTCTGCGATGGAGACGTTGTCCTGAAGTCGGGTCTGAACAAGTCCGTCCTGAGGACTGATAATCGTCACCTCTTCGACCTGACTAGTCAGGGGGTGATGGGGATTGCTGGAGGGTTGGAGCAGATCTCCCGACCGAAATTATATACCATGATGGTAATCTCAGACGCCTCAGTGCACAACTTTCACTGGGAGGATTATTTTCTCCATCTACTGGTAGCTGAGACCAACAAGATCAAATACTCGCCGGAGGGTCAGGCGACATTTGAGGCCAAGATGCACTTTGGCACCAAGATTTCTCTGATCTTGGAAACCGTGGATCTCGGTGATGTGGATCAGGCCCAATCACTCGAGATTCCAGCGAAAATCGACCTCTTCAGAGCTTACTCCAGTGATGCTGGCACAAAGAAGAGACCAAGAACCCAGAAGAAGAAGGCTCAGGCGAGCAAATTTTTAGAGGCCCTTATTGCGAAGCCAGCGGAGGACAAATCCAAGCCCTCCGGACCCAAGCAACAGACGCTGAAATTCTTATATCCGGGGTCCGAAGAGCGAAAGAAAAAGCTCATGGAAGAGAAGGCTACTGAAGAAGTGATTCAGCATGCAACTTCGGAGGGGGAACCTGCTCTTGAAATTGCCCCCATCTCTGCCGTTCCGTAGGTTGCATCCTCAGATCCAACACTGCCTGTCCTTGAGCAAGAAGTGACTGAGGAACAGATCCTCAACATTGCATCAGCTTATCAGGGCTTGGAGGCCCACTCTGAGAAGGATGTTGAAACTGTTCAGGCTGATGTCCCATGGCCATTCCCCGTGCCTGAAGAGAACACATTGCATAATTTTGAGATAGCGGCAAGGGGAACGGCTGCGGAAATTGTGGAGAAGAGGTTTCCTGACCTCTCAGATGCTTAGAAGGAGGCGGTTGTGCAACTTCGCACTTACGCCATGATCAGGAATACCACTTGGCCTGAACTAAGTTAGCTCGGAGAATCGAGAGGATGGGACAAAATGGCTGAATCTGAAGCTGCTCTTTTTGATCATTTTGAGGTAAGTTCCTTACATCACTTGATCAAAATGGTAGACTTTATCAAAACTGTCCGCCGCATCTATCCTGAGCCTGAGCCTGAGCAAGAAGAAGTAGGGGAGGATCAGTCTGTTTTGAAATCTCAGAAGGAGAAGGAAGTAAAGAGGGAAATGATTATGATTGCTGATGACATTCAGCAAGGTGGCACTGAGGGGGTCAGTACACCGGCCGATGAAGCACTCCCGGGACCCGGGACTGCAGAGGCTTCAGGAGAGGGTCCAACAGGTCTGGTCCGAGTAAAAGGAAAATGGATCACCTCAGAGTCCTTATATGTTCAGAACTCCTCACGAGCTCTTGCCAATCTTCACAGAAGAGTAATCCTCGTTGAGCGAAAAACAAGCAGGGTCGGTTCAAATTCTGAAATTCTAAAGAAGAAGATGGATAGGTTGGATCGAGATCTGAACGAGATGGGTATGGATATGCATGCTGTGATCGACCTTCTCGGTGAAGTTCGGGCACAACACTCAGTAGATCTCACTGTTATTACTGAGCAAGCAAAAGGGGCCATTCAGAGTTGCAATCAAATGGTCTCTGATGCACAAACTCAGCAAGAGAATAAGCTTGCCACTTTTCTTGATCAACAACTGACTGAGAAGGTTGATCAACTGGTTGATGAAAAGCTGGCCAAGCTAAAGGCAAAACTGAAGGCGGAGCTGCTGAGTGAAATGTCCAACCAAGAGAAAATGGAGATTGCCTCTGCCCTGGACAAACAAATGACGAGCTTCGAAGGACGACTGAAGGCTGAACACAATTCAGCTGTTGATAAGCTCAGTGTTGGTCTGAGAGGGATGGCAGGGAAAATAGGGCAACTTCAGGCTAAGCAGACGGAGATGGACAGTCAGTTCAGCCTGTTGGCGGAGTCAGTAAATGAGGTCGTTGGCCGAATCAACGATGATGATGCCAAAAATGGGGAAGGGAAGAAGCAAATTGTTGCTGGAAAAGCCAAGAAGAAGATCTTCCCCCCTGAACTGAAAGCTGCGGATAGAAAAAGGACTAGGTCCGTCGCTGCCATCGAAGCTGCTGAAGGCACAGATCCGAAGAGGTTGAGGTCCTGTGAAGATCCTGCCCTGGAACCCTTGTATACTGAGATGGAGGAACAAATGCACCTTGGGATGACCACTCAGAAGAAGATGGTGATGACTGAGGCGGAGAAGTTAGCGAAGATGAAGGAGATTTCGCTACTCAGTCAGATCCAACGATTGAAAGAGTCCAATGAGTACCTGACTTCGCAGGTTCAGAAGAAGAAATCTGTGCCTTCTGGATCTCGAATGAAGACTCAGAGGAATATGGTGGTCAATCCAGGTCAGGGTCCTCCTCCACTTCAGTTTGTGGAGGATTTCATCCCGATTGAGATGTTGGAGGTATGGATTCTGATCCGGAATAGGTGGGCTTATCTATTCTATGTGGTGGGGTTATGGGACGATCAAACTGAAGATAAAGACGTCATACTCCATCACTAGATGGCACAGGAGCATCCGGATCTCTGGGCTGAAATTATCAGATATGCTGACACTGAAGGTGTAGAGATCGCTCCTCTGGAATTCATCAAGTATCCTCCTCCACTCTTCAGAAACTCCAAGCAACTGGACAGGAAAGCAATATATGAAGAAGTCGTCAGGGTAGGACGCGCTGTCGGGGCCGTTGGTGATCGAAACAGGATGAAGCAGGTCCTGGACCGAGTCTTGGAGATGTATGAAATTCCTCAAGCTGCTTGGAATAAGGATGAAGATTAGATCAGGAGTTAGTTGTTTAGGAATTTGTAATAGCTTCAGGATAACTGTAACTCTTATATCAATCAATGAAGTTATTTTATTTTCCTGAGTAGAACTTCTTGTTGACTCCTGAATTTACTTTTCTGTATCCTTATCAAAAATTGTACTAACACATTCCTTGTTTTCATCTTATAGACTAAGTGCCTAGTTTGTGAGGTGGTACTGAGTTGTTTACACTGACTGAGTCAGTTGATTGTATAGATGAATACGAATTTGCTTAAGGGTTTTGGCATCATCAAAAAGGGGGAAATTGTTGGGACAATCTGAGTATTTTGATTAGATCCCAAAACCCCTGATGAATTTGCCTAAGTACAGTTGTTCAGGTTTATCTAGTTCAGGATAGTTAGGTTAGGAATTCAGTTCAGGGGGAACGTGCTGAAGACTAAAGAATATTGGAGTCGACCCAATTTACTGAAGTCTGATGTGCAATCCATCCTGAAGAAGTCAGAGTCAGTCTTGCTGAAGATTGCCTGAACTGAAGCTGAAGAACGAAGCTTGTTGATCCGTCCTGAAGACAATCCTGAAGTACCATTGGCTGATGTTTCTACTGAGTACACTAAGCATACTCATGACAGAACTTAGTCAGTGAAGAGTAAGTGTTACCTATCAGGCTGTGCTGAATGCACATAAGACCTGACTAAGGCCTTGGTTCAGTTTACCTGAATCATGTAAGTCTAAAGCAAAAAGGTTACACATACTGGGCTGAATAACCTATCAGGCTGTGCTGAATGCACATAACACCTGACTTAGGCATTGGTTCAGTTTACCTGAATCATGTAAGTCCAAAGCAAAAAGGTTATTTATGCTATGAGACCAAGAGACAAATAGAATGTCAGCAAGACTCCGATAAAGACAAACATTCAGGCTGAGTTATTAACAAGAGACTCAGAGTACTGAATGTACGAGGAAGGACAAATGTGAGAAGATCAAGTAGCCATTTGAACGGAAAGCCAATGATCTTTCGACATGTATGTACGGAGTCTGCATAGCATTTAATACGGCATTTAATGCGTCTCAGAGTTACAGGCGGCGGGACAAAATTGCCAGATTAAGCATGGTGATTAGGTCAACAGTACATCTAGCCTGCAACCACCCCAAAATAGGAAAGATTTGGGTAGATATCCTCCAACGGATCTATTTTTAATCTCGACTATAAATATGGAGAGCCTTGCACTCATTCAAGGCTAACGGGAAATTTCCAAGCGAAAGCTCTCAAGAATCCAAGCACTCAAAGCATACTATAAGCAACACTCTGCAATTAAATTTCCCTAGAGTTATAGTAGGATTCACTCTGTATTTGCTTAGATCGATAGCTCTAATATTTAGCATTGTTTTGTATTGCTAGAGCTATCTTAGTTGGAAACCAAGAATACCAAACCACTCAGGGTGTGAGATTAGTTGGTTAGAAGGACTGGGACTTGTAAAACGCCCAGGGGTCAGTTCCTAAGAGAGGAAGTTGGCTATCCGTGTCCCTTGGCACGTAAAACCCAAGTACCTATCCTCAGGGTTTTGAGGGTAGCTTCCTGTTAAATCAGGCCGTGGACGTAGGAGTTGGTTATCTCCGAACCACGTTATAAAGACCCTTGCGTGCTGATTTACATTCTTGTTCAGGATCATAACTGTCATCATACTAAACTGAACATTTTGCATTGATTTTATATTCAGGACTGAATCAATCATCCTGAATCTTAATACTGTGAACTCAGCCTTAACCACTAGTTTACTAAGCAAACTCAGAGAAAACATTTTCAGAAACTAAAATGAGTAGAACCTAAGGGCTCACTTTCCGCACGTACTCTAGCTCACTGAGATAGTAGTCCAACTGACTAGCTTCCGAGCGGTCAGTAGGTTTGTTATCTCTACTGAGCTTCCGAGCACTTTACTCACACTCAGCTTATCTGACTCGTTACTGAATGGTCCCTACTTCCCCTGTGGACATCCAGCATACTGAGTAATTCAGGAAATCCTGACTGAGCGTGTTAGAGCATTTTTCTGAGTCTTTTAGAAAAATCTGACTTCAGTGTATTCCCCCCATACACTGATTATACTCGTTTCGGGACCAACAAGAACAAAGGATTTGGTTTGTTCTTAAACTATATATTGAAAGAAGTTGGATTCTCACTTTTTGTTGATCATGGAGGCTTACCCATTCTAACTCATAGAATCATTGGGAAGGAAAATTTCAAAAGAGGAGCTGTGGATGCTCCTATGGCCCCTGAATCTAAAAGAAGAAAGAAGAAAGCTGAAAAGAAAGTTCTTACTATAATTAGAGCTCCAGAAGAACCAGAAAAGAAGAAGAAAATGAAGAGTGTGAGGAGAAGGATTTTGGTAGATGAAACCACTGATTCTGAAGATGAGATTCATAGAGAGAGAAGGCAGAAGAAACATCACTCTAAGAAAGCCAAAGAAGTTAAAGCTGAAAAAGTTGAAGCTGACAAGTCTACAGCTGTAGACTTGCCAACTGAACAGTCTGAAGAACAAAATATTGAAGAGCAAATTGTAGAAACTGAAGTTCCAGAACCTGAAACTGAACAACTCCCTATTGTTCCAGTTGAGATGGTGGAATTTGAGGAAGAAAGACAGAAATTTGAAGAATGGAGGTTAGTAAGAGAAGAACTTGAGAAGTTGGCAGCTGATGAGAGAAAGCTATTTGAATGGACTAATTGCAATGATGTCAATGAATTGCTAAAGCCCAACTTTCTTGATGATTTTATTGCTGGAAAGAAGAAGAAAGACAAAGGAAAACAAATCATCACTGAAGAACCAGCAAGGAGGAAAATCACTAAGTCTGCTGCTGCAGCTCTGAATATTGCTCTGATGACTGAAGAAGACCCAGAGGCACAATATGATATTGATTATGATGTGGAAAGCACTAATAGTGATGAAGATGTTCCAAAGAAAACTGGTGAAGGAAGCACTCAGTTACCTGAAGCTGAAGGTTTGAACATCTTGGCAAAAGAAGCAATCTTGATGGAGTCTGCAGGAGCAAGTGCTGCAGATCCAGTTATTGTTGAGAAAGATCCTACTGAAGAGGATACTGAGAAGGAGAAGGAGAAAAGAAAAGATGATTCTCCCTGCCATGAACCCAAAGATAAACCAGATGATGATAATGATGGCAATGATGATGCACCAATGGGTGGTGCTCAAGCCCTAGTTCAAGTTGAAACTCAACCTCAAATGGTGGAAGCTGATGCTCAAGTTGAGGAACATATTATTGATGATACATTAAAGGAGATTGATGGAGATACTTCTCACCCAATCACAAGCATATTTCAACAATCTCCTCCTGCCTTGTATACATTGGAAGAAATATATAGGCATGGAACTCCACCACTTCAAAGCTACTCTGCTCTGGAAAGAGAGAATGTGGTCAATATGGAAGATTATATAACAGAATTCTCTACAGAGGCTGCTGCAACCCCTAGCAAGAGAAAGGCATCCATTGAAGACTCTACAGCTGTAGAGTTGGTGCCTTCTAAAGCCCAGAAGATTGAGAAAGTAAAGGAATTAACAATCAGAGAAGGAGATTCTGATGAAGAGAATAGTGATGCTAATCCCCAGATGACACACAAAGAAGTTGTTACACATCTTAAGAATCTGGAGGAATCATTCAAAAGCATTGAGGCTGCAATTTTGAAGCAAGTCAAGTTAGTTCCTGATGCTATAATTTCTCAGAATGTAAGAAAAGGTATGGAAGACCTTGTCAAGAAGTTTGAAGAGAGAAGCATTGAGGAAAAGAAAGTTTTGGAGAAACATTTCAAAGACATTGTGGATGGCTTGATGAATCAGAATGTTGAAATCAGAAAAGAGAGTAGTCAGAAGTCAAATGAAATCAGCAATCTACAGGTAGATATCAAGACTATTAAGGAAGAATCTCTTGATCTGAAAGTGGAAATGAAAAGTCTGAAGAAGGAAATGTCCAAGATGACTGCTGGAAATGAATCTCTGAAGAAAGATATACTAAGTAAGCTTAACTCTATTTTGTCACATGTTGATGTTGGCAAAAAGGGGGAAAACACTGAAGAGAAGGAATTCAAAGAAAGTGAGAAGGTTGCTGATTATATTTTTGACAATGTTGTGAATATTGGAAAATCATGGCAAAAAGAACTAGAAGCTGCAAAGTCAAAATCTTTGTCCATGGGATTGAGTGGACAGGCTGAAGAAAGAACTCACTTAGATCAGACTAAGGAAAGCTCTAAAGGAGGAAAGATCATAAAGCTACCTAAGTCTGCAGCTGAGAAACCTACAACTCTACCTACAGTTCAAAAACCCCTTGGTTACTGGGAACAGACTGTGAAGGAATCCAGAGAAAGAAGGAAAGAGAAAGAAGAGAAAGAAAGGCAAGAAAGACAAGAAGAGGAAATTTCTGATGAACCCACAGCAGTTGTGACTGCTCAACCATTGAGCATGGTGCCTACTGAAGATTCTGAAGAAAGGGTTAATATGATGAAAGCTGAATTTGATAAGCTATTGAAGGAATATTTGAGTATCTGCAACAGGAACACTGTGATTAAAAAGATCAAGCTAAACAAAGACAGATTTCAGAAGTTTAAAGATTTGAAGGCAGATGGTACTCTATACAAAGGAGATAATGCTAGACTCCTTGGTGGAAAGATGAAGAGGATTCCACTACCCAAGAGATTGTATAAG
>JAPKLY010004085.1:0-15866 GCA_026898435.1 Prunella vulgaris
TGTGCCTGAAGCACATGCTACTCGGAGGAACTCTAGAGGCCGTACACGTGGGAAAGGAAATGAGGCAAGTGGGGGACGCGGATCGACCCGAAGTCGAGGCCGTGGTAGGGGAAGAGGTAGAGGTCGCAACAATGCACAATCTAGTGCAACTGAAAAGAATGCACCTCAAGACAAACCATCGAGCTCAGGTACACAGAACAAGCAACTCTGTCACAAGTGTGGATGCGACGACCATTGGTCTCGCCAGTGTCGAACTCCAAAACATCTAGTGGAGCTATATCAACGCATGATTAAAGACAAAAAGGGAAAAGCTCCTAAAGGTGAATCACACCACACCAACCTACCAGATGCAGGCTTTGATATGGAGAAGGATGACCTCTTAGTGGGTGATACAATGACTGTAGACGCCTTTGGAGACAATGAGTGATCGACATCAACTTGCTGTTTACTTGCTTTATCTATTAGACTATTTGATATTACTTGCTACTTGGTTGGACCAGCATGTTTGACTGGCTTTTATCTTGACTATGTTGCATGATACTTTTATAGATTCCATTTATGAATGCTTATCGATGCTTTATTTTTATAGTCAAATCCAATTGTCGATCACTATTGTCTACAAAAATAATTTAATACGTTCTTGATAAAGTAGGACCTAAGTGATCCCTTGTGCGGCTGATCAATCAGCGTCTGTAATCTTGGCTCTCCTTAGCATTCCTCATATCTAAACGTAACCAAACATACACTTCAGTGCTTATGGAGATTAATGTGTTGTGCTTAGTAGATAGTGCTACTACACATACTATCTTAAAAGATAGACAATTTTTCCAAACATTAACCGAAAAGAAAGGAAGTGTCACTACTATTTCCGACGATGACATACAAATCGTTGGCTCCAGAAGAGCCTCGATCATTCTACCTATGGGTACCGAGCTGATAATCGAAAAAGCTTTATTGTATCCACAATCAAAGCGTACCCTCCTCAGTTTCAAAGACATTCGACAGAATGGCTATCACATTGAAACAAATACTGAGGACAATAGTGAATATTTATTGATGACTCACTATTTAAATTATCGTAAACACATCGTCGAAAAACTTCCATCTTTCTCGTCTGGCCTGTATTACACATACATCAGACCCTCAAATCTCCATATAGCTCTTAATCTAAAATTTAATGATCCAAACTCTTTCAAACTATGGCATGAGCGGTTAGGACATCCAGGACAAACTATGATGCGTCGGATTCTATGTAATTCATCAGGCCATAACATAACACACAACAGAATCCCTTCTGTTAATGAATACATATGTGATGCTTGCACAAAGGGTAAGCTAATAATTCATCCTTCTAGTAGTAAAGTAAGAACTGAATCTCCTAAATTCCTTGAAAGGATTCAAGGAGATATTTGTGGACCAATACACCCAGCATCTGGACCATTTCAGTACTTTATGGTCCTGATAGATGCATCCACTCGGTGGACTTATGTAACCATGCTATCCACTCGCAATACTGCTTTTGCAAAGCTTATTGCACAGATCATCCTGTTGAGATCTCAATTCCCAGATCATCATATTAAATCCATTCGTATGGATAATGCCGGTGAATTCACCTCTAAGGCATTCGATGATTTTTGCATGGCACTGGGAATCAAAGTGGAGCATTCGGTCCCTCATGTTCATACTCAAAATGGTCTAGCTGAATCATTAATTAAACGTCTTAAATTAATCGCTAGACCACTACTACACAAAACGAACTTACCTGTTTCATGTTGGGGGCATGCAATCTTACATGCATCATCACTAATCCAATTCCGACCAACTGCATATCATGAATATTCCCCTATTCAACTCGTGCGTGGAAATGAACCTAACATTTCTCATCTGCGTACATTCGGTTGTGCAGTGTATGTTCCAATACCACCACCTAAGCGAACATCTATGGGCCCACAAAGGAAACTCAGGATTTACATCGGTTTTGTATCTCCCACAATACTTAAATACCTCGAGCCTTTAACTGGGGATCAGTTTACAGCCCGTTTCGCTGACTGCACATTCGACGAAGATCTATTTCCGGCCTTAGGGGGAGAGAAAAATACCACAATTAATAAATGCCGTGAAATAACTTGGAACACAAAAGATCTTCAGTTCCTAGACCCACGCACAAATCAATCTGAACTTGAAGTTCAGAAGATAATAAATTTGCAATACCTAGCAAATAACCTGCCAGATGCATTCACTGATCATAAAGGAGTGACTAAGTCGCATATACCTGCGGTAAATGCGCCTCAAAGGGTACAACTCCCCTTGAAGACAAATGTTAATCCCCCCATGCGCTAGAAGGGTAAAGGAAACATTAACATAAGCGAACCGAATTTGCGTAAGTGTAAAGCTAGTATACACACTATGTCACCCATAAAATCTCCTGAAGAGATTCGTCCTGCAGACGAAAATCAGAGTCAAAACGCACGTGCTAAATCAATTAATGACTCTGAAAAAGTGGAATCATCAGACCGATACCCTTTGGGAAATGAAGAGGATCTGGTCGATGTAAACATTGAAGTTTCAACAAACTTCGTAGACACGGGAGAAACTTATAACAGAAATACAACTGTTGTCGACAACACATTTGCAGCCTTAATTGCCTTCATCATTTCTAATAATGATCTAGATCCTGAACCCAAAACTATATCCGAGTGCCAGAAGTGCTCTGATTGGGTGAAATGGGAAGCTGCAATAAAGGCAGAGCTAAACTCGCTAAACAAACGAAATGTTTTCGGTTCCATCGTTCGTACCCCAAAAAATGTAGTCCCTGTTGGATACAAGTGGGTATTTGTACGAAAGCGAAACGAGAACAATGAGATTGTGAGATACAAAGCGAGGTTAGTGGCTCAAGGGTTTTCGCAGAGACCCGGTATCGATTTCGATCAAACTTACTCTCCTGTTATGGATGCCATAACATTCCGCTTCCTAATATCCCTGACAGTTAAACTAAACTTAGAAATGCAGCTAATGGACGTAGTTACCGCATACTTATACGGATCATTAGATTCTGACATCTATATGAAAATCCCTGATGGATTAACTATTCCCCAAATGAGGAATAACGAACATCGTAGTATGTTCAGCATTAAATTGCAACGCTCGTTATATGGCTTAAAACAGTCAGGTCGTATGTGGTATAATCGACTAAGCGAATTCCTCCTGAAGAAGGAATACGTAAATAACGAGGCTTTTCCTTGTGTCTTTACTAAGAAATCCCTTAATGGTTTTTGCATCATCTCGGTGTATGTGGATGATCTAAATATTATTGGAACAAGGAAAGAGATTGAAGAAGCAAGTTCAGTCTTAAAAACTGAATTTGAAATGAAAACTTTGGGTAAAACCAAGTTCTGTCTCGGCCTGCAGATCGAGCATTTCCCTGAAGGAATACTGATACACCAATCAGCTTACCTAAGGAAAGTGTTGGAGAGATTCCACATGGATAAATCTCATCCTTTAAGTACTCCAATGGCTGTCCGTTCCCTTGATTTGGAAAAGGACCCATTCAGACCTAAAGAAGATACCGAAGAGCTATTGGGACCTGAAGTTCCATATCTAAGTGCAATTGGTGCACTGCTCTATCTTGCAAACTGCACTAGGCCCGATATTGCCTTTGCAGTCAATCTACTTGCAAGGTTCAGTGCCTCCCCTACGAGGAGACATTGGAATGGTGTAAAACATATCTTACGATATCTTCAAGGTTCTCAAGATCTTGGTCTTTTCTATCAAAGAAACCAAGACAACACGCTTATAGGTTATGCTGATGCTGGTTATCTATCTGATCCCCATAATGCGAAATCGCAAACGGGTTATGTTTTCCTCTGTGGTAGAACAGCCATTTCATGGAGATCTGTCAAACAAACTTTGGTGACCACATCGTCAAACCACTCAGAGATCATAGCTTTATACGAAACTGCACGAGAATGTGTGTGGTTAAAGTCCCTTATAAAACACATTCACGATTCGTGTGATATCCCTTCTGTTGACTTAAGCCCCTCAATTATCTACGAAAATAATGCTGCATGTATTGCACAAATGAGCAACGGCAATGTCAAAGGGAACTTGACGAAGCATATATCCCCAAAATTCTTTTATCCTCACGAACTCCAGAAGAGTGGTGAGATCACGATAAAATAAGTACGCTCAAGTGACAATCTAGCTGATCTGTTCACTAAATCCCTTCCTACTTCGACTTTTGAAAAGTACGTACATGGAATCGGGATGCGTCGACTTGGAAGGTTGTTATCTTCAGGGGGAGTAACAAATGTTAAACAATCCTGATGATTGTATCCTCGAGGCCATTTGTAACACTCCACTAAGTAACACTTGCATTCTTCCTTGTCATATTATATCTAAGGAGGAGTGTTATAATATATGTAAATATATTATTATATTGTGTGGATATAATATTAGATATATCCAGTGGGCTTTAGGCCCACAAGACTTAGGGTTAGATATTATATATATAGTATCGTTCCTATCATGTACTGAATACACTTTCATATTGATTGTAACGGCAGTTCATTATTAGTATAATCTCCTGGCTTGGTCGCCCCTAGACGTAGTCACTCCGTGACGAACTGGGTCATCAATACTGTGTTATTTACTTTATGCTTTAGCTTTTCTCTCGATTACAACAATTTTATCATATATTGGACAAATTTTAGTTAATTCCATAAAGATGGAATATCTGCAAATTACGGCAACAGAAAGTAAATAATTGGGCTCAAGACAAAATGAAGTGGGCTCAAACTTTCAAAACTAAATTTGGGTAAAAATTTGAAGTAAAGTGGACTCAAATTATATTTGGGCTAACAAAATATGATAAGTCAGCCTGGGCCAGCCCACATATACTCACTCCTCCAAAATTTAAGTTTAAATGAGGATCAAAATTTTCGTGCTTCATTCACTTCAAGTCCATAAATGACCGTGAACAAAGTACGAGGGGGGCATTTGTAAGCACATAAAGATTGCACCCAATTAAATAATGACACGTGTATATATATTAAATAAATATCAAACATATATTACTATTTTAATTTTGAGGATTTAATCAAATTAATTCTCTAATTAAATAGTAAAATAATATTTATTGTACACGGTACAAGTCATTACTAAATTACGAGTCTCCCGGTACTCGTAAATGACAATAAATGGCTGATCTGCCCTATTTATGAAGACGGCGGAAATCAACCAAGCCAAATTTGGTTGATTCGTAAATGTCGCCAATCAAATCACCATCAGTCAACCAGATCGCGCCACGTGTCAGCGCAAGAATGGAAGACTCTTCACTCTTCACCCTATAAATAGGGGTGAAGTTCATTCATTTTCATATAACGAAAAAACATCGAAGACGAACAAGCAAGCAACAATCATCTCGACGAGCAAGTTGCGAGCTAAGAAGACCAACCGACGTTCTTCGAAGAATCAACCAATTCTTCAACAAATCTGAAGAAGTTCTTCGAAGATTCCAGCCGTTCTTCGCCAAATTCAAGTCGTTCTTCGTCAAAGCCTTCCAGAAACATCGTTTGATCCAAGACAAGAGGCCAAATCCCTCCGATCAGACATTTTTTTTGAAGAACTCCTCGAAGATCATCAAGCGTTCTTCGTCATCTTCAAACGTTCTTCACCAAATCCAGCTAGAAACATCCTTCGATCAGAAACAAGGAGCTCAATCCCTCTGATCAGATGTTTCCAGCCGAAGAACACCTCGAAGATAACAAGTGTTCATCACCGTCTTCAAAGTGTTCTACATCAAGTTCATCCGCAAACACACTTCGATTCAGAAGCAAGGGGCCAAATCCCTCCGATCAAGTGTTTCCAGCCAAATCAAGACTTGAAGATTTGAAGATCGTTCTTCGCCAAGTTCAAGACGTTCTTCATCAAAATCTTCCAAGATCAACGCTTGATCCAAAACAAGACGACCTAGTCCTTGGATCAAGTGTTACAAGTAAAGCCGACTCAAAAGTCAAAATCCAGTCAAGTCAAGACCAAAGCCGAGTCAAAGTTGAAGGAGAATCAGAGGATCATAGCTAGAGAGAGAACCCAATATATTCAATAAATCATTGTATATCAATTTCAAGTGTTAATAAAATTTATTTTCACAAGAATTGTTATCACAAATTTGGCACGCCCAGTGGGACATCACTCTACCTCTCATCTCTCCTCTTCAAGACTTCAAAGCTTCAAGTCTACATCAACTTTCATCAACATGTCTTCAGCTTGCAAGATCTTTGTCAGAGTTGCTCCGTCCAAGACTGTCGAAGCCAAGGTGGTCACTCGCAGTATATCAAAGAGGTTGCAGTTTGAAGAAGCCTCTTCGCAAACCAACTCTTCAGTTGGGAATCGGTCACCTCGAGTTGCAAAGGATGATGTTGATTCAGCAAGCTCAACTCCGTGCTCCCAGTCAGACTCCTCATCAACTTCAGGAGCAGCTGCAGTGATGATGGCGGACACTTCAACTATTGAAGAAAGACTGTCAAGCCTGCTCAAAGCTGTTGAAAGCTTCGCCAACCATGTCAAAGAACGAGACTCTACGATTGCTAAGCTGATTAGTAAAGTTGACGGCGTCGAGTCAAGTCACGCTCGTGAAAAGCAAGTTGAAGAGCATGATAAAGTGGAGACTTCGAGCAAATACCAAGCAGCTGAGACCGAACCAACTGCTAGGGAGCTACCGATATCAGCTGACGGAGGAATACAAGTCGACCAGCTCAAAGAACTCATCTTAGAGACTGTGAAGGTGAAGTTCGAAGACAACTCCAAGTCAAGCCACAATTATGCCAAGCCTTACACTGACAAGATCAACAGCTTGAGGATGCCAGTCAGCTACCAACCTCCAAAGTTCCAGCAGTTCGATGGCAAAGGCAACCCGAAGCAGCATGTTGCTCACTTCATCGAGACCTGCAACAATGCCGGGACTTATGGCGATCACTTGGTCAAGCAGTTCGTCCGCTCCCTCAAGGGTAATGCCTTCGACTGGTACACTGACTTGGAGGCTAACTCCATTGATAGTTGGAACCAGATGGAATGTGAATTCCTCAACCGCTTCTACAGCACAAGAAGGACAGTTAGCATGATCGAGCTAACAAACACTCGCCAACAAAAGAAAGAGCCTGTCATCGACTACATCGATCGATGGAGGAATCTTAGCTTGAACTGCAAGGACAGATTGTCTGAAACTTCTTCGATTGAGATGTGCATCCAGGGCATGCAGTGGAACCTCCGCTACATTCTTCAAGGAATCAAACCGAAGACCTTTGAAGAATTGGCAACAAGAGCTCACGACATGGAGCTAAGTATGGATGCAAGAGGAGTCGAAGGTCCAACACTTCAAAAGCATCGCGACAAGTCTTATGTCAAGCCTTCAACTAAGGAATACATAACAGATCTACCTCGCGACAGGGGGCAAAGGGGATTGACTCTGAAAGAGATGCGACAGAAGGAATATCCATTCTTAGACTCTGACGTCTCTGGGATATTTGATGACTTGATCGATGCAGAGCTCATCGAGCTGTCTCGGACAAAAAGGCCAGAAGAAGCTGGACAAATTGATGACCCAAAGTACTGCAAGTACCACCGGTTGGTTGGCCATCCAATTGAAGATTGTTTCATCTTCAAAGAAAAGATCATGCAGCTGGCTCAACAAGGAAAGATAGAGCTTGAAGAGACCATCTGAAAATGCCCAAGTCAATGCTCCTCGACACGAGCCTAAACTGTTTGGAAGACTCCCTGATATGAGTATAAATTGTCTTCAAATGCCCAAGTTAATGCTCCTCGACACGAGCCTAAACTGTTTGGAAGACTCCTTGATACGAGTATAAACTGTCTTCAAATGCTCAAGTCAATGCTCCTCGACACGAGCCTAAACTATTTGGAAGACTCCCTGATACGAGTATAAACTGTCTTCAAATGCCCAAGTCAATGCTCCTCGATATGAGCCTAAACTGTTTGGAAGACTCCCTGATACGAGTATAAACTGTCTTCAAATGCTCAAGTCAATGCTCCTCAACACGAGCCTAAACTGTTTGGACTACTCCCTGATACGAGTATCAACTGTCTATCAAATTCCCAGGTCAATGCTCCTCAACACGAGACTAAACTGTTTTCAAGTTGAAGACTCTCCGATACGAGTATAAACTATCAATCAAATCCAAATCAAATCTCCTTGACACGAGACTAAACTGTTTACAAGTTGGACTACTCCCTGATACGAGTATAAACTATCTTCAAATCAAAACTCATTGACTCACGAGTTTAAACTGTATGTCACTCCAAGCCCACATGAGTATAAACTGTTTATGCACCCCCCAAATCAAATCAAATTGGGATTTCTTTTGAACTATGTTATGGCTTGATCCTCTACAAAGAGGTACGTAGGCAGCTTAGAAGCCTCTAAGTTCAGTCATATTTCAATTATCTTGTTTAAGTTTGTATGCTTAACGAGATGTTGAAAACAATAAAAGGCGGCATAGAAGCTCAAATGCAAGCAGCTGATGAAGTTTCATTGACAAAGCAAATGAAGTTGGTTACAATGAAGCAAAGCAATAGTACAGATGCAGCCTATCAAGCTATACAAAGTAGATCCTACACAAGCTATGCAAAGGGATCAATGTTCTTCAACTCCTTCAAAGTAGTTTCTAGCTTCAACTGGGACTTCTCCAAGCATTCTGATATGATGCTCTTCAAACTGGGATCTTCCTGATGACAAAGATGTTCTACGCAACAGTTGAAGTCTTGTCTTTGGCACTCTGAAAAGACTGTTGCTGCTGCTCCAGTGTCACAAACATCTTCTTCCTCCTATATAGCTCATCGAGTTGCTCCTCTCACTGCCATCAACTGCCTGATGCGTGCTCAGTCGCCAGCCTCGTGCACCCCTAAAGCAACACCCATATTCGCCATCACTTGTGTGCACTTCAACATCCACTCTCGTTGTCAGAAGTTCACATGTCTGCACGAAGCCATCATGTCTTCTCTCTGTTACAAAGCTGCTTTATGCTCAGTCATGCCTCTTCATTGCAAAGCTGAAGTATGCTCAAGCCTTCACGATTAAGCCCCATAAGTGCAAGCTCTATGCTTCGCTGCTCACATCGTTGGATCATGCAAAGTCTGAGCCAAATTCCACCTTGCAATCTGGAATTGCCAAGAAGCCGCACATTCTGCATGAGCTACTAGATCTGCATCAAGTTCATCAAGCTCGTCTTCACTCAAAGTAGTTGTGGAATGGCCATCACATCATAGTCAAGCTGCTTGCACTCTATTGCCTGGGCCTCATGCTTTTCTTCTTTACCGTCAGCAATGAAGGTCGAAGTGTTGCACTCTAATTCGAAGCTTTAAAGCCACTTCTCTGTTGAGCTGCTCCCCCACTGCTCACAAGCCTTCCAATGCACCCTTCATAGCCGTCATGCCAAGCTTGATGCGGTAATGTCAATTGCTCTGTTGGTACTTTGATTGCTCGAAGGCCACATCCAGGATTGAAGGTCTGACGCTACTGCTTGCTGCATCTCACCAACAAACTTTAAATGGTCGTCCATCCTCTCTTGCTCAATGGTGATGCATCGTCCTAGTGTTGGCAGAGACTCCACGTTGCTTGAATCATAATCTTCATGATTTGCTGTCTTCAAAGATCCACACCTTAGATGATTTGGATGTTAAGACCACTCATCGATGTGAGATAAGTCTCCATCGTCCACTGTTTGAGTTCGATGATGAGGATGATCAATAGGCAGTTGAGCTTACTGTTGAGGATGATCAAGTGGCGGTAGAGCTTGTTGTTGAGGATGATCAAGTGGCGGTTGAGATTGCTATTGAGGATGATCAAGTGATGGTTGAGCTTGCTGTTGAGAATGATCAGATGGCGAACTCCGAAAGATAGCTTGACAATCTTGAAGTGGATTATGACGAGAAGTTGAAGCAAAAAGACTGCAAGACAAATTTGAGAGTTTTTAAAAGTTGTCAAAAAAAATGGGGGCAAAATTATATTTAAATAATTCAATGGCTGAAAATTAGATTTTCTTTGAAGTTTAAGAATATTTGAGTATATTGTATCAATTCAAATTAAGTTCTAAAAGCCCAAATTTTAATTCATGGTCCAAATGAAGAATTCCAAGTCCAAATTGATTAATTAAAAAGTTCAATTCTTATTTTAATTAAATAAGTGCATATCTTATTTTAAATAAGTCCAGTTCTGAATTAATCAAGGGGGCCAAGGTTTTTGGCTAAAAGCCCACTAAGATCTCAAGTCCATTGGAGTTGGTCAAATCGTCTTCTTCAATTTATCAAGCTGGAAATTAACAGCCAAATCGGCCCGTACACGCCTTTAATTCTGCCGTTGGCCACAATGATTAACGGTGGAAATTTTCCTCAGCAAGTAGTGCCCCAAATCACGCCATTGCCGGTCATGCTTCATCACGCCGGAAGCCGCTATAGCTGCTGTGAATCGCCGCGCGCAGGCTCCTAACGCCGCACCAAAAGCCTGCCTTTGCTCGCACCCAAGTTCGAATCACGCCAGATATCCACGTTGTTGTTTATCTCCATCGTCATATGCAAGTTGAGCTCCAAATCTGTACAGCGAGAATCATGCCACCAAATCTGCCATCACCCTTCAATCGAAGCCGAGGGTCGTGCTATCTCTTCAATCATGCCGGCGTGCTAAGAAATTTCCGCCACACGCTGTTGCAAGCCGCTGCCACGATCCGTCCTCTGCGCACAAGATTCCGCCACCAAGTCACGCCCAAATCCCGCCAGATGCTCCGCCATTCGCCATGTCCTGCAAGTTGCGCCCACATTTCCCGCAAAGCTGCCGTTCCTCGCATCCCCAGCCATCGGAAATGCATTTGGAGTCGGAAAACTCCGCAAGAACAGCTGTCGCCGTTTTGAGCCGCTGCCAGATCCAGAAATTCCGTCGCCAAGGCTATGCCTTCGATCGAAATCGCGCCAACTGCACCATCGCGCCGGAAAATTGCGTCTCCGCCCCTTGCCGCTTCTTCTCGTTGGTTTTGCTCCCCTTCATGAATAAAACACGCAAGGCCCTGCCACTGCTGGAAAATCGCGCGTCTTCTATTGTTCGGTGCGTTGCCGGAAACATGCCATGTCCGCTTGCAAATTTCGCGCAAATCACAAATCCCGCGTCGCCGGATAAATCTTGATCCCTTCCGATTGCCGCTGAAATCTGAAAAATCCAGAAACGCAAAATCTCTCCGCTGGAAATCCAGCAGTGCGCGATCGAACCAGGAGCCGCCTCGCGCCGCCGATCTGGAAGTCGAGTCCGCTATTTTCGCTTGGAAAAATCGCGTACCAGAACATCTCGCCGTGTTTCTACAGTTCGCTGCCACTTCGATCACGATCTTCCAGCCACATCCGGTTGATTTGAGATCGCAAGCCACAAGATCCGCTCTGCATCCGCCTTGTTGATGAAGAAACCTCTTTCGCCGGATTCGCCTTGCTATTCATAACCGACGTCCGCCTGCCACCTCTTATCAATTCGCCTCTGTTCTTCACGGTGCAAGTCGAGGCGCTCTCTCTGGTCAAATGCATAAAGGAGTTTCACAAATTTGGCCAAGTCAAATTCCAAATATCCTATTCTCGGTGAATGATTTGAATACTAATAAGGAAAATGGGATTGATTTTTGTTATAATATATGTAAATATATTATTATATTGTGTGGATATAATATTAGATATATCCAGTGGGCTTTAGGCCCACAAGACTTAGGGTTAGGTATTATATATATAGTATCGTTCCTATCATGTACTGAATACACTTTCATATTGATTGTAACGGCAGTTCATTATTAGTATAATCTCCTGGCTTGGTCGCCCCCAGACGTAGTCACTCCGTGACGAACTGGGTCATCAATACTGTGTTATTTACTTTATGCTTTAGCTTTTCTCTCGATTACAACACGTTATCAGCACGAGTCTCTACGAGTGATAAGGATTCACGAGAGGATTGCTCCAGCAGATTTTCGGATTGGATTCAGAACTCACCCTCATATTATTAATTTTTGGATTTAGCAATTTACTGTAAGTTTTTTTATTATGATCCTGATATTAATTTGAAAAAAAATTCATGAATTTTTTGATATCCTGCATATATGTCTTATATGACCCGGTTATGTATTTATTCCATGTTTATATGACTGTATATATGCATCGGTGTTTATGATCGATATGTTTTGAATCTGCAGAAAATATGATTGCATATATGACTGAATATATTGTCTGCTTTATGTACGTATTCTGTTTTATATATGCTTTTTGATATTGATGAGCATAACAAAACCCGTTTCCACAATTCCTGTGCGAACAAAACCTGAAACAAAATACGATCGTCTCCGATCGTACCTTCTTCGAAAACCCAGAAAATTTTTTTCCCCGCAGAAATGTTTTTCGACTCAATTTTTTTTCGAAATTCAAAACCTGTGAACCCATTTTTTTTCTCAAAACCAGGAATTCTTTTCGAAAACTAGCATCAATCCAGAAAGTTTTTTTTTAAACCCCTTTTCTTGGTTAATCGGGTTCCAAAACATTTTTTCCAGAAACCCCAAAATTGTTTCAAAATTTGAAACCCTGTTTCATTTTTATCGAAACTCTAAACCCCCTCTGTTTCGAATTTTTTTTTTGCAAAACTCAGTTTGTGAAAATCTGTTCCTAATCGAACTATACAAAATCGATGAAAGTCGAAACCAATATTCATATTCAGAAATCAATTTTCTGAAAAAGCCAAAATCAAATCGAAAATCCCAAAATAACAGCCCGATTAGAATTGGAAATCTACTGTTTGCCGTGAACGGCGAGCGCCGCCAATGGCCCCTGAAGTGGCCTCGACCGGCGGTGCCTCACGGCCGCGACGACGGCCCTGTGAGATGACGCCTCTGTGCGCTCGCGACGGCGCTCCGCCCCTCCTGTACGAAGGCGTGACGCCACCCCTGTTCCGCGACTGCGCGACGACAAGCGCAGCGAGAGCAGGTGCGCTGACGGCACGACAATGTCCGTGCGACGCGTCGGTGATACAGCGTAGGACGTGAACGGAATCGTGACGGCCTCACGCTACGCCGGCGGCGACTGCGCGTCTCGCGACGGCGCGAGGGCCGCGATGCCTCCGTATGGACGGCGACTATGCGTGATGGCACTGCGTCGTCCAACCGCCAAAAATGGCGACGGCGCTCTCCGACGGCATCGGCAACCGTGAAACATGGATTCCGCGACTTTTTCGCCCACGTTCTCTGATTTCCTTTTTCGCCCACGATCTTTGATATCCCGCGAATTTCTCGACCATCAGACCTGTATTGACCGACTAAGTCTGAAACCCTAATGGTCTTAATTCTAAATGGGCTCTCCTAATATTTGTATTTGGGCCTGCTTATTAACTAGGTCATGCTCTGTTTATTAATAAATTCCGTAACTGGGCCTCCCACAATTTTGGGCCTTTTTCTTTCCGGTTTTGGGGATGTTATTAATTACTATGTTGGGCCTGTTTTAATTCAAATGGGCCGAGCCCTTATTAAAATAAAAAAAAAAATATTAATTAATATTAATTAATTATTTAGGCCATGTTTTTTACATGATTGGGCATTTTATTTAGTTGATCCTAATTATTTGGATCCTAACAATTATTTTATTTTTGGGTTAAAGTCTCATTAATAATTATCTAATTCATAATGGTATTATGAAAGTCCAAATCATCAATTTTTTTGAAGGCCTTATCCAATAATTATTTTTGGGTTAAAGTCCCATTAATAAAAGTCTCACACAAGTCATACACCCAATCCTTTATTAAATACACCCCTTTTATTAATTTGTCATTGCATTGGATCTTAAGCCCTATTTTTTTTTAATTGCTACAACACAATAATACATTCTAAATCTATTAGTTCTTTTTCTTTGTAGCAACAAAAATGTCAAACATCATCAAACGTGAATTTGATGAACTGGCACTAGATGACCACAATTACTTGACATGGGCTTTAAACGTTGAAATCCACTTAGCTTCAAAAGACTTATCCGACACCACCACTCAAGGGTGGAAATCCACTACTGCCCAAAAGGCACAAGCTCTTATCTTCTTAAGACATCATCTTCACAAAGATCTTAAGAATGAATACCTCACTGAAAAAGATCCATCAATATTGTGGAAATCCCTCCAGGATCGATTCCAACAACAACAACATGTGATCCTCCCCGAAGCCAGACATGCTTGGACAACACTTCGTTTCCAAGACTTCAAGTCTGTGACGGAGTACAACTCCGCCCTGCATCGCATACTTTCACAGCTCAAGCTGTGAGGTGAACCGATCCCTGATGATCAGTTGATCGAGAAAACTCTTTCCACATTCCATGCTAGTAATCTTGTACTCCAGCAGCAGTACAGGGCTAAAGAGTATCAAACACACTCCGACCTTATTTCTGCACTTCTAGTTGCAGAAAAGCACAACCAATTGTTGATGAAAAATCACAATACTAGACCGGTTGGCTCACAAGTTGTGCCTGAAGCACATGCTACTCGGAGGAACTCTAGAGGCCGTACACGTGGGAAAGGAAATGAGGCAAGTGGGGGACGCGGATCGACCCGAAGTCGAGGCCGTGGTAGGGGAAGAGGTAGAGGTCGCAACAATGCACAATCTAGTGCAACTGAAAAGAATGCACCTCAAGACAAACCATCGAGCTCAGGTACACAGAACAAGCAACTCTGTCACAAGTGTGGATGCGACGACCATTGGTCTCGCCAGTGTCGAACTCCAAAACATCTAGTGGAGCTATATCAACGCATGATTAAAGACAAAAAGGGAAAAGCTCCTAAAGGTGAATCACACCACACCAACCTACCAGATGCAGGCTTTGATATGGAGAAGGATGACCTCTTAGTGGGTGATACAATGACTGTAGACGCCTTTGGAGACAATGAGTGATCGACATCAACTTGCTGTTTACTTGCTTTATCTATTAGACTATTTGATATTACTTGCTACTTGGTTGGACCAGCATGTTTGACTGGCTTTTATCTTGACTATGTTGCATGATACTTTTATAGATTCCATTTATGAATGCTTATCGATGCTTTATTTTTATAGTCAAATCCAATTGTCGATCACTATTGTCTACAAAAATAATTTAATACGTTCTTGATAAAGTAGGACCTAAGTGATCCCTTGTGCGGCTGATCAATCAGCGTCTGTAATCTTGGCTCTCCTTAGCATTCCTCATATCTAAACGTAACCAAACATACACTTCAGTGCTTATGGAGATTAATGTGTTGTGCTTAGTAGATAGTGCTACTACACATACTATCTTAAAAGATAGACAATTTTTCCAAACATTAACCGAAAAGAAAGGAAGTGTCACTACTATTTCCGACGATGACATACAAATCGTTGGCTCCAGAAGAGCCTCGATCATTCTACCTATGGGTACCGAGCTGATAATCGAAAAAGCTTTATTGTATCCACAATCAAAGCGTACCCTCCTCAGTTTCAAAGACATTCGACAGAATGGCTATCACATTGAAACAAATACTGAGGACAATAGTGAATATTTATTGATGACTCACTATTTAAATTATCGTAAACACATCGTCGAAAAACTTCCATCTTTCTCGTCTGGCCTGTATTACACATACATCAGACCCTCAAATCTCCATATAGCTCTTAATCTAAAATTTAATGATCCAAACTCTTTCAAACTATGGCATGAGCGGTTAGGACATCCAGGACAAACTATGATGCGTCGGATTCTATGTAATTCATCAGGCCATAACATAACACACAACAGAATCCCTTCTGTTAATGAATACATATGTGATGCTTGCACAAAGGGTAAGCTAATAATTC
>JAPKLY010004086.1:727-15862 GCA_026898435.1 Prunella vulgaris
CAACGACCACGTACACTTGCGTGGAAATCATACACGATTTTGGCAAACAGTCCTCCCATAACTGAAGATAAAGATGGAGACTAGATTCTCAAGAACGATCATTGTACAATTCAAAGGCCATCAACACAATCAATTCATCGGTTGATACGGTTATGTTCAACCTTATCCAGAATTGTGTTTCAGCCAAAGATGCATGGGAAAGACTACAAGAACACTGTGAAGGTTCGGGTCCGTAGAGCAAAGGCAAGGATGCTGAACACAAAGTTTGAAGGCCTAAGAATGAAAGATGAGGAGACGATTTCTTCCTACAATGAAAGACTCTATGAGGTGGTGAATGAATTGCAATCACTTGGAGATCCAATCTCCAATATCAGGTTAGTAAACAAAACCCTTCGTACTCTTCCTAGAAGATTTAATGGTATAGTTTGTGCCATTGATGAAGCTAGGAACACTGATTTGTTGAGTCATAATAAGTTAATGAGCATTTTAAAAACTTATGAAATGGACTTGTCTCAACAAGAATCTGGGTATGATAAAAAGGGTGTTGTTGTTCTCAAAGGAGAAACCTCTTCAAGTTCTGGAAAAACTTCTGTTATTACTGAAATTGAACAGGTTGAAGATAGTGTTGATGACACTTCATATGACACTGATAGTATTGCAGTTCTTACCAAAAAAATTGAAGCTTATCTTAAGCAAAAGAGAAACAAATATGATTTTAACACTAAGTCTAAAATAGATTTTAAAAATTCCCCTCAAACTTCTGGTCGAAAGCCTTTTCAAAGAAGAAATTTTAAGTATGATCCTGGGTATAGAAAAAATATCATTTTTTATGAGTGTACTGGTTATGGTCATTATGCAAAATGAATATGCTAACACAAAATAAAAGAAAAGGATGAGCTTAACTGTTTCTTCGAGTGATGAAGAGATAAAGGCTACAGATGAAGAACTTGCATTCTTATCTGAATGTGTGAGAGATGACTTCCCTGGAAGTGACTCTGATGTTGAACCTAGTGTGACAACCCCAACAACAACATCAAACAGGTGTCAGTCTATTTCTGAGTCTGATGAGGATAGTACTAATGTTTTGTATTCTAGAACAGGTACCTCACAAGAACTTTTAGAAATAAAGGTTACTAAACTTCAGAATGAACTGAAATCTGTCAATCGAGCTAATGAAGAGTTAATTGAAACCATCACAAGACTTGAGGTAAATCTCACAAAAAAGGGTCTTGAAATTTCTAAACTCCAAGAAAAGTTGACTGCTTCCACACTTAGTTTCAAAAAGTACTCTAAAGGTACAACTGCTTTGAATGAAGCTTTGTTTGTTGGAAAAACTGATAAATTCGGTCTTGGATTTTTTGAAAATTCTATCCCTTTTAGTTTTGAAAATCATGCCACCTTTGTTAAACCAAATTCAAAAGTTTCTTCTAAAAAGTTTCCAAAATAAAGAGGCAAAAGAACTTTTATCTGTCATTATTGTTCAGTTCCTGGACACATTCGTCCTTACAGTTTCAAACTAAAAGATGATTTGCTTTCTGGAAAAGTGTTACCTGGAGTGTTACCACACAAGTATTCACACACATAAAAAATTGCATAGATTAGAAAACCCAAAGTGCTTTGCAATGTTGTTTGTACTTCTTTACAAGCATGTGTACCTGATTTATGGTATTTTGACAGTGGGTGTTCTAGACATATGACAGGAAATATTGAATACTTGAATGAATATGAAACTTTTGATGGGGGTAAAGTTACATAATGTGGTGGTGGTTCTAAGGGTAACATAATAGGAAAATGAACTTTTAATGTTGAAGGTTTTCCAAAACTGAAAAATGTGCTGCATGTTGAAGGTTTACGTGCTAACTTGATAAGCATAAGTCAGTTATGTGATAATAATCTACATGTGAAGTGTGATAAAGACTCTTGTTCTGTATTGGATGAAACTGATAAATGTGTAATGGTTGGTCATCGTTCTACTTATAATTGTTATCTCATTGGTGACAACACTTCGTGCAACATTTCACAATCTGATGAAAGTATTCTTTGACACCGAAAGCTTGGCCATGTAAATTATAGAAATTTAGAAAAACTGGTTAAGACAGAGGCTGTTAGAGGGTTACCAAAGCTCAGTTTCACAATAATCTTGTTTGTGGATCATGCCAAAAAGGTAAACAGGTAAAATCTTCACACAATATCAAATCAATATGCACAACTTCTAGATGCTTGGAACTTCTTCACATGGATCTAATGGAGACAGAAAGTTTTGGTGGTAAGAGATACTCTTTAGTTGTTGTTGATGACTTTTCAAGATTTTCATGGGTTGAGTTCATTAGAGAAAAGTTTGACACTTTTGATGTTTTCAAAATCCTTTACAAGCGTTTGAAAAATATTTTTAATCTTAAAGTTAGTAGGATTAGAACTGATCATGGTAAGGAATTTGAAAATGGCATGTTCACTGATTTTTGTGAAAAGAAAAGCATTGTACAAGAGTTTTTCTCTCCTAAAACTCCATAGCAAAATGGCATAGCTGAAAGAAAAAATAGGACATTGCAAGAAATGGCTAGAGTCATGCTAACTTCAATGAATGTGTCTAAAAGATTTTGGGCCGAAGAATTGAATACTGCATGTCGTGTGTCTAATAGAGTCTTCTTTAGACCACGTTGTTCTATTACTTCTTATGAGCTATTGTACAAAAGGAAACCTAACTTGAAATATTTTCACACCTTCGGATGCTTGTGCTACATTCTAAATGATAGAGATGACTTGACCAAGTTTGATTCTAAGAGTGATAAAGGACTGTTCTTAGGTTACTCTAAGAATAGCAATGCTTACAGGGTTTACAATCTTAGAACAAGAACTTTGCAAGAATCTGTGAACATAGTATTCGATGATGTTTCAAATATTTCAGGTAAAAAGGTGGAAGAGGACATCTCTGACCTGATGGAAATCACAAGTATCGCTGAACTAGTGAAAAGTGTTGAACCAAAGGCGACAACATCTCCAGTGACATCAGATGCAGATTTAGAAGATGATGAGAATCAGTCACCCAAAACTCCTGGACAAACCTTGTCCGTAGATGCAAGAAGGATCATCCTTCATCACAGATCATAGGTGAATCCTCTATTGGTGTTCTCACAAGAAGAAAAGGTAAAATGAATGAGGTAGTACGTTCAGTTTGCATGTCAAATATATGCACTCAGAATGTACTCAAGGTTATTTCTCTTCTATTGAACCCAAAAATGTGTCTGAAGCTTTGAAAGATGAAAGTTATATTGAGGCTATGCAAGAAGAACTTGAACAATTCACTAGAAATGATGTTTGGACTCTAGTACCTAGACCTTCAAACATGAATGTAATTGGAACAAAGTGGATTGTCAAGAATAAAACGGATGAATCTGGTAATATAGTAAGAAACAAAGCTAGGCTTGTTGCACAAGGATATACACAAATTGAAGGAATTGATTTCGATGAAACATTTGCTCCTGTTGCTAGGATAGAATCTATTAAACTTATATTATCTATTGCATGTTTTATTGGAATTAAATTGTTTCAAATGGATGTTAAGGCTGCTTTTCTAAATGATATTTTACTTGAGGAAGCTTTTGTAGAGCAACCAAAAGGTTTTGTAGATCCATTTCATCCTGATTATGTGTATAAATTAAAGAAAGCTTTGTATGATTTGAAACAAGCCCCTAGAGCTTGGTATGGTAGACTTACTGATTTCTTACTACAATTTGGATTCATTAGAGGTGAGGCTGATAGAACTCTTTTCATTAAGCTTGATACTAATGGCTTCTTGATTGGACAGATATGTGTTGATGATAGTGTATTTGGTGCAACATCACAAGAATTGATTGATAACTTTGTGAAAGCTATGACTACTACATTTGAAATGAGCATGGTAGGTGGCCTAAATTACTTTTTAGGACTCCAAATCAAACAAAGTGTGTTGGATCGGTTGCGCTGAGTAGAACTGATGTACTATCCTCGCAAACCAACACAGGTCTTTTCTAGCGTGCTTATGTCCTCACTCGCACGCACACTGAGAACTTCCCAGAGGGTCACCCATCATGAAATTGCTCCAAGCCAAGCACGCTTAACTTTAGAGTTCTTTCACAATGGGCACCAGAAAAGAAGATGCACCTTGTTGATATGAGTAGTACAATCAATTCCTTTAAACCCAATATCTAGCTTCAGCCCCACGGGCGGCACGCAACTATGCCTTTAATCGAGCGAACGAGTGGACTTGAGCACAGCTCGCCTCCAAGGTAGGGACTGCTAGGATTTCTCCCAACAAAGTGATAGTGGTATTTTCATTTCACAAAGTAAGTATGCTAAAAACTTAGTGAAAAAGTTTGGTCTTAGTGATGCAAAGCCTATGAAAACTCCTATGGGAACTTCACAGAAATTGTGCAAGGATGATGTTGGACAAAGTGTTGACCACATTTTGTATCGATCTATGATTGACAGTTTACTATACTTAACTTCCAGTAGACCTGACATTATGTACAGTGTTTGTGTGTGTGCCAGGTACCAAGCAAACCCCAAGGATTCTCACATGAAGGCTGTGAAGAGGATCAGCAGATATGTGAGTGGCACAAGTGACATGGAAATGTGGTTTTCAAAGGACACAAATAGCACACTAGTGGGCTATAGTGATGCTGACTAGGGTTGTGACTGTGATGATAGGAAAAGCACTAGTGGTGGTTGTTTCTACATGGGTAACAATCTTGTTTCTTGGCATAGTAAAAAACAAAAATGCATTTCCCAATCCACTGCTGAATCTGAGTACATAGCTGCTGGTAGCTGTTGTACACAACTCCTATGGCTTAAAAAGATGCTAGATGATTATGTGCTTGAGACAAATACACCGATAATTTTCTGTGGTAACACAAGTGCGATCAGCATTTCAAAAAATCCGGTACAACACTCACTCACAAAACACATAAGCATTAGACACCATTTTTTAAGAGATCTAGTTGAGAAGGAGATAGTGAAATTAGAGTATATATCCATTGAAAAACAGATAGCTGACATTTTCACAAAAGCACTACACTTTGAGAGGTTTTCTTCACTTAGAAAATCTCTTGGACTCTGCATTCCTTGAATATCTGTGTGTGACATTGCTCCGAGTGTTACTACACTTGAAGCAACACTACTGTATTTTTATCATTTTATGTCGTAATTGAGTAACTAGGCACACGGGGCTGACAACCACGATGTGTTCTTTTCAAAATGTGATTAAATTCTTGAGAATAAAAAGAGCATAAAAAAATCCAAAAAGGAAATTGTGTATGTGTGCCTACATTATAAACCATAATTGATCTAAGTCTAAGAATATTTTTAAGATTTACATAATAAGTTGTTTAATTATTTTAATTATGATAATATTGTGATAATTATATGGTATTAATTAATTAATTAATTAATTTAAATTAAACTGTCGTGTTGATGGGTGAGCCACTCGAGGTAAATCAGAGAATCAAGGGGTCGCCTCGGCCATGCTGGAGCTCGCCCAGGGCTCGCCCATACCCTCGTGAAGATCTCGCCAAGGTTCATCATCGCACAACACTCGTAGGCCACGCAAGGCATTAGGGCTCACCCTAGAGCCCGCCTAGGACCCCGATGGCGCGCTTTTTTTCCCTCCGTCTGGTTTATCCACAAGGGTGGTTTACGGCGAGGTTTTTAATGAGGCCCATCCAGTCTAAGGCATAGTGGTAGGACGAGGCATGATAAAGGAAGCAGTGTGAGAGACCAAGACGAGGGTAAGGAACCCTCGTCAACACAGGAAGCCACATAGGCTCGTAAGGTGCCGTCTCACACTCACACACCTATAAATAAGACCTCTCTTGTACTATTCACACAATTCTGAAAATCAATACAGTGCCTATTACAATATTTCTCTCTCTAAACTCTCTACTCTCCCTCCACATATTCTATTCAAGAACCCAAGAATCATAAGATTATTGTTTGGTAGAATTAATTCATTGTAAAGCCACATAAACAAACATCGATTAATAAATTCTATCAACAATTTGGCGCTAGAAGGAGTGTCCTCGAACCTGAAAAATTAAAAATCTCAAGAACGAAAAAGTTAGGGTTTGGTTGAAGGTTTGAATATTTGAAGGTGTTCTTGATAAAACTCAAGAACACTTGAAGATACACATACACCTTCATCCCTTGAACTAAGAACCCAGATTTCTGGACAAAAACCCGAGTTTTCGGATTTCACGAAATTGGCCCGAAACAAGTTTTCAAACGCGCGCGTGCTCACGAATAAACCGAATTTTGGATAATTCGTCACACGCGAGGCTAGACGAAAACTTGCACAGCTCCACCTAAGCTGGACGACCACCACTCCGGCGACCTTCCTTCACTCTGACGACCTTCAACAAGCTACTCCCTCCGAAACCCAAAAATGGCTAACACTCGAGCCGCCAAGGGACAGGCCTCCGCCGCTGCGGGAAGGTCTAAAGGGGGTGATCAAAACCAGGCCGAGGTGGAGACCTCGCGCCAGGAGGTGGAGACCTCACAACCACCTCCCCAGAAGAGCACCACAGCTCCGCTACCCCCGCGAGTTGCGGTGACCCAGGAGGACTTGGCCCCCGCTCTGAGGGACCTGGTCAGCAATCCTGACGAGCTCCAACGCACCATCGCGACCTTACAAAGGTTGCAGCAGCTACAGCAGGACGAGCTCGCCCTAGTACCCAGGCGAGCTCCAGCCGCTGAAACCCGGGAGCAGACCAGGCCCACTCAGGGCACCCAAACCAGAGGGGACTACAGCATACTCCCCACCGAACAAGAGGCGAGTTCGGCACAAGCCCGCCAGCGTAGGGAGAGGACTGGTAAGGCCAAAATGGTGGAGGAGGGTCCTGCTCCCTACACGGGAAGGGAGTCGGCATACATCGGGGCATCTGGCACCCACCAATCACAAAGGAGGGAAGTCCTCCAAGGCCGCCTGGGCCCAAGATACGAAGAGAATGAGCGTACAGCGGCCCCAGCTGCATCCCATGGGGACTCCGATCAGCAGCCACGCAGATCAGCCCACGAAAGGCTGAGGAGACCCGCCACCGACCGCCTAGGCCCCCACGGCGGACGCCAATTCCAGCCCGCCACTGAGAGGTCACCCCAGAGTGAGGCACCTCAAGGACGTGCGTCAGCGAGACGCACGACCTTTGATCACCCTCCGCCGGAGGTGACCCGAGATGACGAGCTGGCCTCACTGAAAAAGGCCGTTGAAATGCTACAAGCACAAGTAGCAGCCAAGTCTGGCGGACCTGACGCCACGACTCTCTCCACCTCTCCATTGGCACCTGCCATCCTCCGCGCACCGGTCCAGAAGAAAATTCAATTCCCGGTGATGTCCGCATACGAAGGCGAATCGGACCTGAAAGTCCACCTGGTCAAGTACGCGGACTTCATGATTTCGGTCGGCACCACTGACTCCACCCAGTGCCGGAACTTCCTGCTGACCCTAGGGGATCGAGCTCACCGATGGTTCTCTTCACTCGCCCCGGGGTCAATCTGCTCATTTGGCCAACTCTCACGGGAGTTCCTGGCCCACTTCTCTGGGTTCGGATCTTACCTTACCCAGAAACACCGACTCGCCAACATCCACCAAGGCGAGAGCGAGACCGACCAGCAGTACCTGGAAAGGTTCGACAAAATTCTGCTGGAAGGCGAGCCGGTGAGTGAAGACACCAAGGTCGTCGCAGCGATGGCCGGGCTCAAGAGGGGTACCGACCTCTGGAAAGAAATGCACCTCACATGTCCCAACACTTACAGCGAATTCCGTCACAAGGCGGGGGTGTTCACGGCTATGCAGGAGGCACTACTAAAAGAAGTTAGTGCCCACGAGGAAAGGAAGCCCCACGGGAAGAAGTCCGGGGGCGCCTACAAAGCTCCCCGGAACTTAAAAGCCTTTGGCGAGGGAGATGAGCTCAAAGAAAAGCTCAACCAGGTCCTCACTGTCTCCGTTGACCACGTCTTCACTGCCGTCAAAGGCAAGGCCATGCTGGAAGAGCCGAGGCGAATCCGCCAAGACCGCACGAAGCTCAATCCCAACAAATTCTGTGCCTACCATCAGGCCATCGGCCACTTCACCAGTGAATGCCGAGACCTCCTCAAACAACTCTGGAAATTTTACGAGGAGGGGAAATTGGCCAAGTTCGTGAAGAAGGCCCCAGCTAAGAGACCGAGGTTCGAGAGGAGGGCTACCTCCGATGACGAGGAGGAGGAAGCAGACCAACCTGGTCCCCATCACAGACGGAGGGCACCTCCCCAACCTCAGCAAAACATGGAGCCTACTCGGGAACTCTTGGTTCTTGAGGAGGAAATCGGAACTGCAGGAGGTCTCCAGGACGGGGGATCCTCCATATCCAGGAGAAAGAGGAAGGCCGAAATCCGGGCCATAAACCAAGTCCAGGAAAGCAGCTCCGGCCCCAGGTCCATCTCACAGCTTGCTGACGAACTGAAATTTTCTTCAGCGGACCTGGAGGGGGTACTGATGCCCCACAACGACTCGTTGGTGATAACCACCAACATCATGAACGTCCGAGTTCACAGGCTACTTGTGGACACCGGCGCATTCACCAACATTCTCTTCAAATCCACCTTGGATGCCGTAGGTGATTTTGAGTCGTATCTGGAACCTAGCAATGCTAGGATAGTGAGGTTCGGAGAAGCTGTAACCATCCCCCTAGGTAGTGTTAGGTTGAGCGTCCAACTTGTATCGGCTGAGGACCCCGAAAGGAGACTGACTAGGCTCATAGATTTCCTAGTTGTCGACCAGCAGTCCTCCTACAACGGGTTCCTTGGCCGCCCTTTTATTAATGAATTCAAAGCGGCGTGTTCGACCTACTACTACTATTTAAAATTCCCAACTCCAAAAGGTGCCGGAACTATAAAAGGTGACCAGAAAAAGGCCCGAGAGTGTTTACTCCAAATCAAAGATGGCCGGGTCAAGAAGTCTGTTACACAAGTCCACATCCTCGAAGAGGACGTACAGATTCCTGCAGACGAGCCAAACATCCTAGACGTTATCTCAGTCGAAAATGAGATGATGGAGGTAGGCGATTTGTCAGAAATTAACCAAGGCACTGGACCTGTGCAAGACACACAACCGACACCAATGGAGGACTTGGAAGAAACCCAAGTGTTGAGACCTGCGCAGGGGTCGGTACCTGCGCAGGGACAGCAGCCTACTCCCATGGAGGTAGCTGATGAGGCCCAAGGTGGGGGACCTGCGGGAGGTCAAGAACACACACCAATGGACGTTGACCCGACTCCCCAAGTCACCACACCATCCCAAGCTGACAGACCACCAGAGGTGTTCACAGCTGATGAGCTCGCCCAAGCTGAGAGCCAACCCGATGACCTCGAACCGCGCATAGGCCACGAGCCTGCACAGATGTCACAAGGGAGTGGGACGAGTTCATCAGCGACCCGAGGTGGAAAAGTCAAAAGAGAAAAGCAACCCCCATGGAAGAGTTGACGACACTCCCGGTGGACCCGGAAAGGGACTTAGAACTTTTCATCGGTTTTGAGTTACCTGAACCATACCGGTCGAGGATGGAGCTCTTCTTGATGGCCAACCTGGACGTGTTTTCCTGGTCTCACGAAGACATGACGGGAATCCCGTTGGAACATTCTTGCCACAGACTTAACATAGATCCGACGAGGAGACCCGTACGCCAAAAGCGAAGAAAGTATGGACCAGACAAGTACGCGGCTCTGACTGTTGAGGTGGAGAAGTTGTTAGACAACAGGCTCATCAAGGAAGCTCTGTGTCCGCAATGGGTCACGAACCTCGTCCTGGTAAAGAAACACAATGGGACGTGGAGACTCTGCATTGACTTCACAGACCTGAACAAAGCATGCCCAAAGGACAACTTCCCACTACCTCACATTGACCAGCTAGTGGACAGCACTGCAGGCCATGAGATGATGACATTCATGGATGCTTTTGCGGGCTATCACCAGATAGCTCTACACCCAGATGACCAGGAACACACGGCGTTCTACACTAACAAGAACATGTATTGCTGGGAAAGGATGCCGTTCGGACTCATCAACGCCGGAGCTACCTACCAAAGATTGGTGAACAAAATATTTGACCAACACATTGGCGAATCCATGGAGGTGTACGTGGACGACATAGTTCTCAAGAGTTTGAGAAAGGAGGACCACCTGGACCACCTGAAACAGACCTTCGACATACTGCGCCACTACAACATGAAGTTGAACCCCAAAAAGACCAGCTTCGGCGTACACTCTGGGAAGTTCCTGGGGCACCTAGTTAGCCAGCGGGGAATTGAGGTCAACCCAACACAGGTCCAATGCATAATCGAGATGGGTATACCCGATTCCGTCCAAAAAATTCAAAGGCTGACAGGGTGCATGGCAGCCCTGAACAGATTCATCTCCAGGTCCGGCGACCGAAATCATCCATTTTTCAAGGCAATTAAGGTAAACACACGGAGGTACAAAGAGGCGGCCAAGGCCAACAAGCTCCACCCCAAAAACCACTTCGTCTGGACAAATGAATGCCAACGAGCCTTCGAAGATATCAAAACATACCTGGCGGATACACAGGTTCTGTCGAAGCCAATACCTGGAGAGAAGCTGTACCTGTACCTAGCCGCGTCGGAGGTCACCATCAGCTCCGTCCTGGTCCGAGAAGAGGCGAAAACACACCTACCAGTGTACTACGTGAGCCAAGTCTTACATGAAGCTGAGTTGCGGTACACCCCAACAGAGAAGCTGGCTTATGCACTGGTGATGAGTGTTAGAAAATTGAGGCCATACTTCTTTGACCATCCGGTAGAGGTGCTGGCAACGTTCTCACTGCGTCAAATACTACAGCGCCCAGACACTGCTAGACGCCTGCTGAAATGATCACTGGAGATTAGCCAATACGGTATAACCTACGCACCCCGAACAACGATCAAGGGACAAGCACTGGCCGACTTCATCGTCGAGCTAACTTTCCCACAAGATCCGATGAGGGGGCGTATAGCTCCATGGCATCTCTATGTGGACGGATCATCAACTAGCATGGCAGTAGGCGCCGGCGTGGTCCTGATCAGCCCAGACAGACAAGTTTTCACCTCCGCAATTCGGTTCGACTTTCGAGCAATCAACAATGAGGCGGAGTATGAAGCGTTGATAGCAGGACTTAGGCTATCATTAGCTGTGGGGGCAACCAATCTTCAAGTTTTCGGAGATTCCCAGCTAATAATATCCCAAGTCCGGGGGGAATATGAGGCAAAAGACCAGCAGATGATGACCTACCAGAAAATAGCCGCGCATCTGATCTCGATGTTTACACAAATTTATATCAATCAGATACCGCGGCTAGAGAAGACACAAGCAGATGCTCTAGCCCGGCTAGCTACTAGCAACGGTGAAGCTGAATTCACGGAGGTTGTGATCACCACACTGAAAAACCCCTCGACGTCCGATTACAAGATAAATCAAACCTCGAGCGGGGGGCAGGAGGACAGTGAAGGTGGTGAAGATTGGTGCACTCCAATCCAGAAATACCTAACAGACGGAACAACCCCTGTGGACACCTGGGAAGCTAGCCGGTTAGTAAAGCAAGCTGCCAGATATACACAGGAGGACAGTGAAGGTGGTGAAGATTGGTGCACTCCAATCCAGAAATACCTAACAGATGGAACAACCCCCGTGGACACCTGGGAAGCTAGCCGGTTAGTAAAGCAAGCTGCCAGATATACACTGCTGGACGGTCAACTCTATAAACGTGGATTCTCTCTACTCCTACTCAAATGCCTAACTAGGAAGCAGGGGTCCGAAGTGTTAGAAGAAATTCACGAAGGGATTTGTGGGAGTCACGCTGGGGGGCAAGCATTGGTATATAAGACGATCAGACAGGGCTACTACTGGCCCACTCTTCGCAAAGATGCCATCAGCTTCGCTCGAAGGTGCCGAAAGTGCCAACTTTTCGCACCTAACATCCACTCCCCAGCTAACCAGCTTAAGTCGGTTTTCAGCCCGTGGCCTTTCGCGAAATGGGGTATCGACTTGATCGGCCCATTTCCACCTGGCAGAGGCGGTGTAAAGTTTGTTATCGTAGCAGTAGACTACTACACTAAGTGGGCTGAGGCCGAAGCTCTCACCACCATAACCCAAGAAAGGATGATCGGCTTCATTTGGAAAAACCTGATCTGCAGGTTTGGACTCCCGCAGTCGGTCATCACTGATAATGGAAGGCAGTTCGACGGACAGAGGTTGAGGGACTTATGCAGTTCATGGAACATCAAGAAGCACTACTCAACTCCGTATCACCCCCAGTCGAACGGCCAAGTCGAGGCGGTGAACAAGATCCTGAAACACATTTTGAAGCTTCGCCTCGAAGAAAAGAAGGGGAGCTGGGCAGACGAACTCCCGGAGGTCCTATGGTCCTATAGAACTTCCTATAGGGCCAACACCGGGGAGACCCCATTTACCCTAGCCTTCGGGACCGAAGCCGTAGTCCCGGTAGAAGTCCAGAACAAAACTTGGAAGGTGGTGGGGTATGATGAAGAAAAGAATGATGAAGCCTTGATAGTAGAAAAAGATCTGATCGAAGAGACCAGAGCTTCGTCAGAAATGAAAAACGCCACCTACAAGCGCAGAGCGGAAAAATATTACAACTCTCAGGTCCGAGACCGAAAGTTCAAGGTCGGAGACCTGGTGTTAAAAAATAAATTGATGGCCCCACCAGGTGTTTTCAGTTCAAACTGGGAAGGACCATTCCGGGTCAACGCAGCCTGGCCGAACGGTACCTATGATCTAGAAGACGAAGAAGGCAAAGCCTCGTCATACACCTGGAGCTCGGCACATCTAAAAAAATTCTACCAATAGACTAGAATCTTGTAATAGACTAGTCGAAGGTTTGCATCAGAAATGTCGATGGCAACCGATGTAAATTACACCGCTATGAAAAGTCCAAAAAAATTTAGAAAAATTTCCCAAGTGTTTGGACATGTGCAGCTCTCCAACCAGACGAGCTGCACCAGGTCACCCACTGCTCCAGACAGCTCGCCGAGCCCAGCTCGCCCACATGCTTAAAAATCCTCAATGTGCAAGGACCAAGGTCCCAAACGTTGTAATTAAATAGCTCGAAGGCAAAGGCCAAAGTGCCCAAGGACGCGAAGGTACCCTCCTTAAAGGGTTGCTAAGCACCTACTGCCACAAGTTAGAAAAATTAGCGAAAAAGACGAAGAAATGTCTAAGGCAAGGTTCATGAAACCCAATGGCCCAACGTGAATCAATCAAAGTGCAGTTCGCCGCCCTAAGTGGTCTAAGACGAACTATTCGCGGCCCTAAGTGGCGTAAGACGAAGAATACGCACTCTCAAAATAGAGGTACAATTCATAGTCGTAAGTGACGTAAAACAAATGATTCGCTTCTCAAAGTAGAATAAGACGAACAATTATGTACCAGAAAAATAAACAAAAATGAGCTATTTACGAAATTATAACGTAAAAGCGCAAATACATAAAGGAAAAGAGTTGGATAAAAAATGCTCGACTTATATTCAAAAGATACTTAAGAAATTTTCAAGTAAAAAATATACTTGAAAAAATCCTAAGTATGAGTAGTAGTGCTGGCCACAAAGGCCGACCAGCTGGCCGTCTTTGAACTACAAAAAGCTCCTTCTGGGTGAGCTGCATGTGCCCGGCGAGCTAAGTCTCCTTGAGCAAAAAGCAAAGACTATAAAAATGGAGCTCCTTCTGGGCGAGCTCCGCAACCCGGCGACCTATCGAAACTTGGAAAATAAAAACTAAACTAAGAAAGCAATAGTAAAGAGGGCCTAGGACTCGGGGTCGGCGACCTCTGGAGTGGGGGCGACCTGGCGGATGGGCATGGCAAGCTCGGCATCAGAAGTGATGTTCCCGGAGAGTCCGCTTGTGCCGAGCTCGCTGATATTTATCATCGCATCCCCGCAGACCTCTTGCATCTGCTCCATTGTCGGCGTGGCCTCGCCTCCAGCATCCCCCTCGGCACCTTCAATCTCTTGGGCAAGGTCAACAGTCAAGACCTGCTTCGTCTGGATAATGTTGAATTTTTGACGAGCAGCGTCAAGATTGATCCCATAGCCCGGGAGATCTCCAATATTCAGCTCCGTGCCGGGGGGGATCGAGGACTTCTCCAAGCAATCCTCAAACTCGCTGACGAGGGCTTCCCACTCACTGTCATTATTAATCCGCGCCCATTGGAAGGAGCGGATAACCTCAGCAAAGCAGAGCACGAAGCCCTTGTCAGTAGCGACCACCTCGGCGAGCTCAAGTGCCTCAGGAGTGATGGCGGTGTCAGAACGGCTCTTGAGCTCGGCGATCTCTAGAGCCTTGGCAGCAACCTCTTCCCGCAGCTTCCGGTACTCCTCCGAGTTCCCTCGGCTCTGATCACGGAGGAGCCCTACCTCAACCCGGGTCAGGCGAGCTCCTCTTCCCGAGCAGCAAGTGTCCGACGAGCTTCATCCAGCTCGGCCTGTTGTTGGCGGAGGTCGGCCTGAAGTTTTTCTGCTTTTCTAATAGCAAGCCGCTCCGCCTCCAGTGAGGCCTTTGCCTTGGTCTCTGCCCTCGCCAGCTCCTCGAGGGCCTTCTTTCACTCGTCGCCCACCTTGGTCAGCACCCTCTTCGCATCTAGGCGAGCTCTATCAGCGGCGGTGACATCATCGCTGACGAGCTGGGCTGCCGCCATTGCCCCACAGGCGTAGTGCATCGCCAGCCTCGCCTTGTCGGCAGGCTTCTGCCTCTCGATCATGCCGAGCTCTGAGGCGAAGATGTACTTAGGGGCCTCAGTAAAAACCCGGCGAGCCGCCCCATCAGGAAGGTCCCTCGATGAGCTCAGGGCCCTACACCGCTCAGAGATATGGAGAGATTTAGGTCGCTGCGGGAACTCGGCGGGAGTATACCTACACAATACTCAAATCAATTAGCAAAAATCATAGCAAAAATCATAGAAGTTACAAAGGCTTCCAACTTCAAAGAGGTCGCCCACTTACCCAAACCTATCGGGGTTGAGCCCAAGAAGGGTATCATCCCGAATAGGGACCCCGTAGGGAGGCGGCGAGGGCGCACTCTGAGGAGTTGGGGGCGCCTGAGAAGATTGGACAGCAAGGGCTCACCC
>JAPKLY010004087.1:0-15859 GCA_026898435.1 Prunella vulgaris
TTCTCTCTCTAAACTCTCTACTCTCCCTCTTCATATTATATCCAAGAACACAAATCATAAGATTATTGTTTGGTAGAATTAATCTGATATAAAGCCACATAACAAACAACGATTAGTAAATTCTATCAACAATTTGGCGCTAGAAGGAGGGCGTCGTGAATCTGAAAAATTAAAATTTTCAAGAACAAAGTTAGGGTGTGTTTGAAGATTTGAAGATTTGAAGGTGTTCTTGATAAAACTCAAGAACACTTGAAGATACACACACATATTCATTCCTTCGAACAAAAACCCAGATTTCCGGGTAAAAATCCAGATTTTCATATTTGCAATTTTCTGCCCAAAAGAAGTTTTCAAACGCACGCGTGTACACGAATAAACCGGATTTCGAATAATTCATCACACACGAGGCTGGACGAAAATTTACACAGCTCCACCTAAGCTGGACGATCATCACCCCGGCGACCTCCCTCCACCTCGGCGACCTGCAGCAAGTTACCCCCTCCAAAAATAAAAAATGGCTACCACTCGAGCTGCCAAAGGACAGACCTCCGCAGCTGCCGGAAGGTCCCGAGGGGCCGACCAAAACTAGGCCGAGGTGGAGACCTCACAGCCACCTCCCCAGAAGAGCACCGCAGCCCCGCGACCTCCGCGAGTTGTGGTGACCCAGTAGGACTTGGCCCCCGCCCTGAGGGACCTGGCCAACAACCCCGACGAGCTCCAACGCACCATCGCAACCTTACAAAGGTTGCAGTAGAGGCAGCAGGACGAGCTCGCCCTGGTACCCAGGCGAGCTCCAGCTGCCGAAGCCCAGGAGCAAACCAGGCCCACCCAGGGCACTCAGACCCGGGGGGAGTACAGTGTCCTCCCCACCGAGCAGAAGGCGAGCTCGGCACAAGCTCGCCAGCATAGTGAAAGGGCCGGCAAGGCCAAGATGGTGGAGGAGGATCCCGCTCCTTACACCGGAAGAGATTCGACTTACACCGGGGCATCTGGCACCCACCAATCACAAAGGAGGGAAGTCCTCCAAGGCAGACTGGGACCCAGGTGCGGAGAGAACGAACGAACAGCCGCCCCGATCACATCCTACAGGGGAGACTCAGACCTACAGCCGAACAGGTCCGCCCATGAACGATTGAGAAGGCCCACCACCGACAGGTTGGGCCCCATGGCGGGCGCCAATTCCAGCCCGTCACTGAGAGGTCACCCCAGAGTGAGGCACCTCGGGGACGTGCGTCCGCGAGACGCATGACCTTTGAGCAGCCTTCGCCGGAGGTGACCCGTGATGACTAGCTGGTCTCACTGAAAAAGGTCATCGAAATGCTGCAAGCCCAAGTAGTAGCCAAGTCTGGCGAACCTGACGCCACCACTCTCCCCGTATCTCCATTGGCACCTGCCATCCTTCGCGCACCGGTCCAAAAGAAAATTCAATTCCCGGTGATGTCTGCGTACGAGGGTGAATCCGACCCGAAGGTCCACCTAGCCAAGTACGCAGACTTTATGATTTCGGTTGGCGCCACCGACTCTACTCAATGCCAGAATTTCCCGCTGACCCTAGGGAATCGAGCTCACCGCTGGTTCTCCTCACTCGCCCCGGGGTCGATCTGCTCATTTAGCCAACTCTTGAGGGAATTCTTGGCCCACTTCTCTGGGTTCGGATCCTACCTTACCCAGAAGCACCGACTCGCCAACATCCACTAAGGCGAGAGCGAGACCGACCAGCAGTACCTGGAGAGGTTCGATAAAATCCTGCTGGAAGGTGAGCCGGTGAGCAAGGACACCAAAGTCATCGCAGCAATGGCCGGACTCAGGAAGGGCACTGACCTCTGGAAGGAGATGCACCTCGCATGTCCCAACACTTACACCGAATTCCACCATAAGGAGGGGGTGTTCGTGGCCATGCAGGAGGCACTGCTCAAAGAAGTTGGTGCCCACGAAGAGAAAAACCCTACGGGAAGAAGTCCGGGGGCACCTACAAGGCTCCCCGGAACTTAAAGGCCTTTAGCGAGGGAGACGAGCTCAAAGAAAAGCTCAATTAGGTCCTCACCGTCTCCGTCGACCACGTCTTCACTACCGTCAAAGGTAAGACCATGCTGGAGGAGCCGAGGCGGATCCGCCAGGACCGCACGAAGCTCAACCCTAATAAATTCTGCGCCTACCACCAAGCCATCGGCCACTTCACCAGCGAGTGCCGAGACCTCCTCAAACAGCTCTGGAAATTCTACGAGGATGGTAAGCTGGCGGAGTTCATGAAGAAGGCCCCAGCTAAGAGACCAAGGTTCGAGAGGAGGGCCACTTCTGATGATGAGGATAAGGAAACGGACCAACCTGGTCCCCAGAACAGGCGGAGGGCACCTCCCCAACCTCAGCAAAACATGGAGCCCACCCGGGAACTTTTGGTCCTCGAGGAGGAGATCAGAGCTGCTAGAGGTCTCCAGGACGGGGGATCCTCCATATCCAAGAGAAAGAGGAAGGCTGAAATCCGGGCCATAAACCAAGTCCAGGAAGGTAGCTCCGGCCCCAGGTCCATCTCACAGCTTACTGATGAGCTGACATTTTCCTCGGCGGACCTGGAAGGGGTACTGATGCCCCACAACGACTCGTTGGTGATAACCACGAACATCATGAACGTCCGAGTTCACAGACTACTTGTGGACACCGGCACATTCACCAACATTCTCTTCAAATCCACCTTAAATGCCTTAGGTGATTTCGAGTCATATCTGGAACCTAGCAATGCTAGGATAGTGGGGTTCGGAGAGGCTATAACCTTCCCCCTAGGTACTGTTAGGTTGAGCGTCCAGCTTGTATCGGCTGAGGACCCCGAAATGAGACTGACTAGGCTCATAGATTTCCTAGTTGTCGACCAGCAGTCCTCCTACAACGGGTTCCTTGGTCGCCCATTTATTAATGAATTCAAAGTGGCGTGTTCGACCTACTACTACTATTTGAAATTCCCAACTCCAAAAGGTGCCGAAACTATAAAAGGTGACCAGAAAAAGGCCCGAGAGTGTTTACTCCAAGTTAAAGACGGCCGGGTCAGAAAGTCTGTTACGTAGGTCCACATCCTCGAAGAGGACGTACAGATTCCGACGGACGAGCCAAACATCCTAGACGTCGTCTCGGTCAAAACTTAGATGATGGAGGTAGGCGATTTGTAGGAAATCAACCAAGGCACAGGACCTATGCAAGACACACAACCGACACCAACAGAGGATTTGGAAGAAACCCAAGTGTTGGGACCTGCGCAAGAGTCGGGACCTGCGCAGGAACAACAACCTGCTCCCATGGAGGTGGTCGATGAAGCCCGAGATGGGGGACCTGCGGGAGGTCAAGAACCAACACCAATGGACGTTGACCTAACTCCCCAAGTCACCGCACCATCCCAAGTTGACAAAATACCGGAGGTACTAACAGTTGATGGACCCACCCGAGCCGAAAGCCAACCCGATGACCTCAAACCGCGCATAGGTCACGATCCTGTGCAGATGTCACAAGAGGAGTGGGACGAGTTCATCAGCGACCTAAGGTGGAAAAGTCAAAAGAGAAAAGCCACCCCCATGGAGGAACTAACGGCACTCCCGGTGGACCCGGAAAGGGACTTAGAACTTTTCATCAGTTCTGAGTTACCTGAACCGTACCGGTCTAGGATGGAGCTGTTCTTGATGGCCAACCTAGACGTATTTGCCTGGTCCCATAAGGATATGACGGGAATCCCGCTAGAGCACGCTTGTCACAGACTCAACATAGATCCAACGAGGAGACCCGTACGCCAAAAGCGAAAAAAGTATGGACCAGACAAATACGCAGCTCTAACTGTTGAGGTGGAGAAGTTGTTAGACAACAAGCTGATCAAGGAGGCTTTGTGTCCACAGTGGGTCGCAAACCCCATCCTGGTAAAGAAACACAACGGGACGTGGAGGCTATGCATTGATTTCACGGACTTGAACAAAGCATGTCCGAAGGACAACTTCCCGCTGCCCAACATCGATCAGTTGGTAGATAGCACCGCAGGCTATGAGATGATGACATTCATGGATGCTTTTGCGGGCTATCACCAGATAGCTCTGCACCCAGATGACCAGGAACACACATCGTTCTACACCAATAAAAACATGTATTGTTCGGAAAGGATGCCGTTCGGACTTATCAAAACCACTTACCAAAGATTGGTGAATAAAATGTTTGACCAACACATTGGCGAATCCATGGAGGTGTACGTGGATGACATAGTTGTCAAAAGTCTGAGAAAGGAAGACCACTTGGACCACCTAAAGCAGACTTTTGACATATTGCGACACTACAACATGAAGTTAAACCCCAAGAAGACCAGCTTCGGCGTACACTCCGGAAAGTTCCTGGGGCACCTGGTTATCCAGAGTGGGATTGAGGTCAACTCGACAAAGGTCCAATGTATAATCGAGATGGGTATACCCGATTCTGTCCAGAAAATTCAAAGATTGACGGGGTGCATGGCAGCCCTGAATAGATTCATCTCAAAGTCCGATGACCAAAATCATCCATTTTTCGAGGTGATTAAGGCAAACACACGGAGGTACAAAGAGGCGGCCAAAGCCAACAAGCTCCACCTCAAAAACCACTTCGTCTGGACAAGTGAATGCCAATAAGCCTTCGAAGACATCAAAACATACCTGGCAGATACACAGGTCCTGTCAAAGCCGATACCTGGAGAGAAGTTGTACCTATACCAAGCCGCGTCGGAGGTAGCCATCAGCTCCGTCCTGGTCCGAGAAGAGGCAAAAACACACCTACCAGTGTACTACGTCAGCCAAGTCTTGCACGAAGCTGAGTTGCGGTACACCCCAACAGAGAAGCTGGCTTATGCACTGGTGATGAGTGTTAGAAAATTGAGGCCTTACTTCTTTGACCACCCGGTAGAGGTGCTGACAATGTTCCTACTACGTCAAATACTACAGCGCCCAGACACTGCCGGACGCCTGCTGAAATGGTCACTAGAGATCAGCCAATATGGTATAACCTACGCACCCCGAACAGCGATCAAAGGATAAGCACTTGCCGACTTCATTGTCGAGCTAACTTTCCCACAAGATCCGACGAGGGGGCGTGTAGCTCTGTGGCATCTCTACGTTGACGGATCATCAACCAGCATAGCAGCAGGCACCGGCGTGGTCCTGATCAGCCCGGACAGACAAGTCTTCACCTCTGTAATCCGGTTCGACTTTCGAGCAACCAACAACGAGGCGGAGTATGAAGCGTTGATAGCAGGACTTAGGCTATCATTAGCTGTGGGGGCAACCAATCTTCAAGTTTTCGGAGATTTCCAGCTAATAATATCCCAAGTCCGGGGGTAGTATGAAGCAAAAGACCAGCAGATGATGACCTACCAAAAGATAGTTGCGCATCTGATCTCGATGTTTACACAGGTTTACATCAATCAGATACCGCGGCTAGAAAACACACAAGCAGATGCTCTAGTCCGGCTAGCTACTAGCAACGGCGAAGCCGAATTCACGGAGGTTGTAATCACCACACTAAAAAATCCCTCGACGTCCAATTATAAGATAAATCAAACCTCGAGCGGGGGGCAGGTGGACAGTGAAGATGGTGAAGATTGGTGCACTCCAATCCAAAAATATTTAACGGAAGGAACAACCCCCGTGGACACCTGGGAAGCTAGCCGGTTAGTAAAGCAAGCTGCCAGATATACGCTGCTGGATGGCCAACTCTACAAACGTGGATTCTCTCTACCCCTGCTCAAGTGCCTAACTAAGAAGCAGGGGTCCAAAGTGTTAGAAGAAATCCACGAAGGGATTTGTGGGAGTCAAGCTGGGGGGCAAGCATTGGCATACAAGACGATCAGGTAAGGCTACTACTGGCCCACTCTTCACAAAGATGCCATCAGCTTCGCTCGAAGGTGACGAAAGTGCCAACTTTTCGCACCTAACATCCACTCCCCAGCCAACCAGCTGAAGTCGGTTTTCAGCCCATGGCCTTTCGCAAAATGGGGAATCGACTTGATCGGCCCATTTCCACCTGGTAGAGGCGCTGTAAAGTTTGCTGTTGTAGCAGTAGACTACTACACTAAGTGGGCCGAGGTCGAAGCTCTCACAACAATAACTCAAGAAAGGATGATCGGCTTCATATGGAAGAACCTAATTTGTAGATTTGGACTCCCGCAGTCGGTCATCACTGATAATGGAAGGCAGTTCGAGGGACAGAAGTTGAGGGACTTCTGCAATTCATGGAATATCAAGAAGCACTACTCAACTCCTTAAGATCCACAGTCGAACGGCCAAGTCAAGGCGGTAAACAAAATCCTGAAACACATATTGAAGCTCCGCCTTGAGGAGAAGAAGTGGAGCTGGGCAGACGAGCTCCCGGAGGTCCTATGGTCTTATAGAACTTCCTATATGGCCAGCCTCGTCAGAAATGAAGAATGCCACCTACAAACGAAGAGCAGAGAAGTATTACAACTCCCAGGTCCGAGACCGAAAATTCAAGGTCGGGGACCTGGTGTTGAAAAGGAAGTTGATGGCCACACCAGGTGTGTTCGGCTCAAGCTGGGAAGGACCGTTCCGAGTCACCACAGCTTGGCCGAACGGCACTTATGATCTTGAAGATGCAGAAGGCAAAGCTTTGTCATACACCTGGAGCGCGACACATCTAAAAAAGTTCTACCAATAGACTAGAGTCCTGTAATAAACTAGTCAAAGGTTTACATCAGAAATATCGATGGCAACCGATGTAAATTACGTTGCTATAAAAAGTCTAAAAATTTGTAAAGTCAGAGAAATTCAGAAAAATCCCCAAGTGTTTGGACCTGTGCAGCTCTCCAACCAGGCGAGCTGCAACAAGTCGCCCACTGCTCAGGGGAGCTCGCCAAGCCCAGCTCGCCCACGTACTCAAAAATCCGCAATGCGCAAGGACCAAGGTCCCAAACGTTGTAATTAAATAGCTCGAAGGCAAAGGCCAAAGTGCCCAAGGTCGCGAAGGTACCCTTCTTAAAGGGTTGCTAAGCACCTACTGCCATAAGTTAGAAAAAATTGTGAAAAAGACAAAAAACGTCTGAGGGAAGGTTCATGAAACCCAATGGCCCAACGTGAATCAATCGAAGTGCAGTTCGCTGCCCTAAGTGGTCTAAGACGAGCAATTCGCGGCCCTAAGTGGCGTAAGACGAAGAATACGCACTCTCAAAATAGAGGTACAATTCATAGTCGTAAGTGACGTAAAACGAACGATTCGCTTCTCAAAGTGGAATAAGACGAACAGTTATGTACCAGAAAAATAAACAAGAACGAGCTATTTAAAAAATTATAACGTAAAAGCGCGAAATGAAGTGCGAAGAGTCGAACAAAAAATGCTCGATTTCTATTCAAAAGACACTTAGGAAATTTTCAAGGCAAAAATACTTGAAAAATTCCTAAGTGTTCAAAGTGTTGCTAGCCACAAAGGCCGACTAGCTAGTCATCTTTGAACTACAAAAAGCTCCTTCTGAGCGAGCTGCACATGCTCGACGAGCTGCATCTACTTAAACGAAAACAAAAGACTACAAAAAGAGCTCCTTCTAGGCGAGCTATAGAGCCTGGCGACCTCTAATGAAAGTTATTCTAGAAAGCAAGGGAAAAAGCCTAAGTGTTGGGAGGTGCGGGGGCAGCAGGCACCTCGGCAGCAGCCTCGGTAGGGGCAGGGGCGACCTGGGTAGCGGGAATGGCGAGCTCAGCCTCAGAAGTGATATTACCAGTAAGCCCGCTGGCATCGAACTAGCCCAAATTCAGCATGGCATCCCCACAGGCCTCCTGCAGTTGCTCGACAGTGAGGGGGACACGTTCCTCCTCGCGAGCGACCTCCTCCTCTTCGCCGAGGTTCAGCTCCGGCACCTCAACTATCTTGATGATTTGGAAACGGGCTGGCATGAAGTCGAGGGGGATGCCGAGCTCCGAGAGATCGCCGATGTCCAACTCGGCACCATCAGGGAAGGGGACCCGGTCCAGGCAGGCCTTGAAGTTGCCCACCACAGCCTCAACCTCGTCGTCCTTGTGGGCTCGGGCCCACCAAAGGGTCTGCAGGACCTCGGCGTAGCATTGGACACATCCTTTGTCCGAGGCCTCGGCCCTCACAGCCGCCATATCAGGCGAAGAGGACGCAACATTCTGTAGCTCGGCGACTTCATTGGCCTTCGCCTCCAGCTCGGCTCTCAACCTCGCACACTCGATGTCGGAGCTCTTCACCAGGCCCCGTTGCAGTGCGAGGTCCCTCTTGATAACCTCGAGCTCGCCAACCTTCCTTGCGAGCTTGGCGGAGAACTCGTCTTCCTTAGCCTTCATTCTGGCCTCCGCCTCCTGCTCGAGCCTGGCGAGCTTGTGTTGAAGGCCCTCGAGCTGCTGCAGAGCACTTTGCTCGGCAGTCAATGAAGCCTCTGCCCTTTCCTCGGTGAGTTGTGCCTGCCTCTTCGCCCTGTCAGCCGTGTCTGCCAAAGCCAGCATCCTTTTATTTCTGTCGGAGCGACCTGTCTCCAGCTCGGTGACCTGCTCGAAAGCCTTCTGGTTGGCGAGCATCAATCTACTCGCATGATGAGCCGAGAGGAGGAGGTTCTCTTTCAGGTCCTGACTATTGATGGTCGCCACCAGCGGAGTCATCCAATGCCTCGGCATCTCGCTCACGGTGTTCCGGACGAGGCCCGGATGGAGGCTCCGCATCGACGTTAGGGAGCGAGATCGTTAGAAGGCATGCAGGGCCTCGTGATGGTTCGGGAAGGTAATTGGGGCATAACTGCGAGATCAAAACAGATAAAAAATGTTAGAAAAATAAGAGATAATAAGCATTGAAGATCAACTGGGCGAACTACTTACTGAGCTCGGTCGGGGTCCCAACCCAGGAGCGTGTCATCGTTAGCTTGCACCCCGAATGGAGATGGCGAGGGGGGCGAGCTCCTGATGGGCGTGGCCGCCAATGGGGCAATGGATTGAGCGGAACCTCCCTGCCCGGACCTCGCTGAGGCCCTCTCAGCCTGGTCGGAATCCTCATCAACCAGGCCAGTATACCTGGTCCTCTTGCGAGCTGGGGGATCCTACTCGCCTGCTCAGGATCCTTCACCTCTTTAGGGCCCCTTTTTCCCGCGACCTCGCTCGGAGGAGATAACAGTTCGCCCCCACCTCGGCTGGTCCGGGTGACCTCCGTAGCCTTAGACCTAGGCTTCTCGGGGGCCTTGGTCTTTTCCTTCTGGGTCCCTGACCCTCCTACCTCGCCCTTCTTAGAAGCGAGCTCTGCCTCCTTGCTCGCCTCCAACGCGAGCACAGATGGCGGGGCGAGTCTGTTGGGGCGAGGTGGGCCCATTTCGAAGCGCTCCTTAACGAGTTGATAGGCCTCGGGGACCTCGACAGTTGGAATAGCGACGAAGCTACCACCTGCACAAAAATGGAAGATGTCAGCATGATGGGCGAACTACACCCCCCATAGGCAAGCTCCAAAGAGTTATAAACCTGGGAGCTCGGGACCTTTGATATCGAGGTGGTGTGGCAGTGTGAGGATCCCGGTGAGCCGCAAGCAATGGTGCGTGCACAAGTGGGCGACCTGCCTATCCTTCTTGCTTCTCAAACAGCAGATGACACGCACCACATCGAACTCGACCGATGCCTTGGGCTTGCCCCTGCTGGACTTGTGGCGCTTCGGAACTGCAAGAAGAAAGAAAATTAGAATTAGTATATCTAATTCAACCCACACACCGAAATAGGCGACCTACTGCTGGCTTCCCCGTATCCCTCCAGGGTGGGAATACGGTCACCTCGCCCATGGTACGTGCTGGAAGCTCGCCAGTCTCCGCCTATGAAGAAAAACTGCTTCTTCCAGTTACGGACTTTATTTGGCAAGTCCCCGAGAAATTTTTCCACTGGGCGAGCTTTCAGATAGTAGTATCCCGCGCCATCCTGCGCCCACTTGGTCACAGCGAAGAGCTCGCCCAGGTCCGCTGAGGTCGTCGCGTTCTCATAGCCCTCCAACCCAAAGACGGACAAGGCGGCGAGAAGGTTGCTCCATGCGTTCGGGGTGAGTTGAGTAATGGCCAAATTATTGTCGGTGAGGAATTGGCCGATGATCGGGTGCAATGGCAAAGTAAGCCCGGCCCTGAGAACATCGATGTTCAAAGCAGTCAACCCCTCGGGAGGCGCGTCAGCCCGCTCATTCTTCAGTGGGGCATACATGAAGATGTCGAGCGGGATGCGATACTTCCTACGTATGAGGGGCATGTCGCACTCATCAATAAGGCTCATCACCTCGCCAGCCCTATAATCGGATGGGGCGACTTTCTCTAGGTCGGCGGGGTCGGTGGGGTGTATCCGGTCCGGGCAAGGGAAGCTCGCCGCGTACTCAGCGACATACTCGCCCCAGTCGAATGGATGGACGACCTGGACAGGGACCTGATATTCGACCAGCTGGGGCTCCAGGAATCCAATGCGATGGAACCACTCGAGCGTAACTTCCTCCAGGTCGCCACCCTCCTCGCCGACCTCGGCTATTTCCTCACCAACCTCCTCAGACCCTTCGTTGCCACTGGCAACCCTTTCCTTTTGGGTGACCTCGTCGCCTTCCTCCCATACCTTGCGGTACACAGCGCTGGAGGCTCCTTCCTCCGGATCGGGACGCACCTCGCTGGGCAGCTTGCCGGAGACCTGGCGAGCTGCCGAGGTCGCCTCAGAGCTGGAGCCGAGCTCGACATATGAAATCTGAGGTGGGGGCTCATCCTCAATCATTGGTTGTTTTTCGGAGTTACGGTTAGAAGGAGTCCCACTCGATTCATGGGTCGACATGATCACAACACAGTCCGTAAAGGTCCGAAATTAGTCCAAAATCTCCTCGTTGGAGTCACGGTAATAGGTCGCCGGAAAAGGTTCGAAAAGTCTCCGAAAATGTCCAAAATTCCCGAAGAACTTGAAGAAATTGGAAGAAAAAGAGATGAAAGGGAAGAAGAGAGTGAGTTTTCTACCTTGAGGAGTGCCGGAAACTTCGTCGGAGATGAAGGTGTCGTTCGCCAAAAACTGCTCTGAAAACTCGGAAGTGGAAAAGTGAGGAATGAGCTCACCTTCCCCTATTTATAGGCGTTGGGGCGAGGTGCGATATCTGGGAAGTGCGAGGACCTATTTGCAAAAGATTTGAAAGTTGTCATGATTGTGGGCGGGAATCGAGGCCTAAAAAGGCGTGCATGACTCCTGGATTCCCGCACCACGTCGGCCAGAAACAACCGCCCTGGCCGAGCTCGCTAGCTAACTCGGCAATCACCCAAAGGTAGTTCGCCGAGTTTCAAGTTCTCCAGCTCGCCCGCACATTTGACGAAGTCATGATGCATGCGACTGGGGGGCAAATGTTGGCCTGGCGAACTAACACAATTAGCATGTGGATAATCACCAAGGTTTGGCAGGTCGCCAGGGCTCACCCGGATCCGCGGAAGTGTGGAGCTCGCCCACATGGGGGCAGCTCACCTGCACAGCTCGCCAAAAGGAGCTCGCCCCTATCCCCACGGGGACCTCGCCGAGGTCCATCGTCGCACGACACTCGTAAGTCACGCAAGGCACCGGAGCTCGTCTTCGAGCTCGCCCAAGAGCTCGCCTCTTAGTCAATAGGACCCCGATGGTTGCGCTCTTTTTCCCTCCGTCCGGTTTATCCACAAGGGTGGTTTACGGCGAGGTTTTTAATGAGGCCCATCTAGTCTAAGGCATTGTAGTAGGATGAGGCGCGATGTAGGGAGCAGTGTAAGGGACCAGGACAAAGGTTACAGACCTTCGTCAACACCGGAAGCCAAATAGGCTCGTAAGGTGCCGTCTCACACTCGCACACCTATAAATAAGACCTCTCTTGTACTATTCACACAATTATTTTTCACACAATCAATACAATCCTTACTACAATATTTCTCTCTCTAAACTCTCTACTCTCCCTCTTCATATTATATCCAAGAACACAAATCATAAGATTATTGTTTGGTAGAATTAATCTGATATAAAGCCACATAACAAACAACGATTAGTAAATTCTATCAACAATTTGGCGCTAGAAGGAGGGCGTCGTGAATCTGAAAAATTAAAATTTTCAAGAACAAAGTTAGGGTGTGTTTGAAGATTTGAAGATTTGAAGGTGTTCTTGATAAAACTCAAGAACACTTGAAGATACACACACATATTCATTCCTTCGAACAAAAACCCAGATTTCCGGGTAAAAATCCAGATTTTCATATTTGCAATTTTCTGCCCAAAAGAAGTTTTCAAACGCACGCGTGTACACGAATAAACCGGATTTCGAATAATTCATCACACACGAGGCTGGACGAAAATTTACACAGCTCCACCTAAGCTGGACGATCATCACCCCGGCGACCTCCCTCCACCTCGGCGACCTGCAGCAAGTTACCCCCTCCAAAAATAAAAAATGGCTACCACTCGAGCTGCCAAAGGACAGACCTCCGCAGCTGCCGGAAGGTCCCGAGGGGCCGACCAAAACTAGGCCGAGGTGGAGACCTCACAGCCACCTCCCCAGAAGAGCACCGCAGCCCCGCGACCTCCGCGAGTTGTGGTGACCCAGTAGGACTTGGCCCCCGCCCTGAGGGACCTGGCCAACAACCCCGACGAGCTCCAACGCACCATCGCAACCTTACAAAGGTTGCAGTAGAGGCAGCAGGACGAGCTCGCCCTGGTACCCAGGCGAGCTCCAGCTGCCGAAGCCCAGGAGCAAACCAGGCCCACCCAGGGCACTCAGACCCGGGGGGAGTACAGTGTCCTCCCCACCGAGCAGAAGGCGAGCTCGGCACAAGCTCGCCAGCATAGTGAAAGGGCCGGCAAGGCCAAGATGGTGGAGGAGGATCCCGCTCCTTACACCGGAAGAGATTCGACTTACACCGGGGCATCTGGCACCCACCAATCACAAAGGAGGGAAGTCCTCCAAGGCAGACTGGGACCCAGGTGCGGAGAGAACGAACGAACAGCCGCCCCGATCACATCCTACAGGGGAGACTCAGACCTACAGCCGAACAGGTCCGCCCATGAACGATTGAGAAGGCCCACCACCGACAGGTTGGGCCCCATGGCGGGCGCCAATTCCAGCCCGTCACTGAGAGGTCACCCCAGAGTGAGGCACCTCGGGGACGTGCGTCCGCGAGACGCATGACCTTTGAGCAGCCTTCGCCGGAGGTGACCCGTGATGACTAGCTGGTCTCACTGAAAAAGGTCATCGAAATGCTGCAAGCCCAAGTAGTAGCCAAGTCTGGCGAACCTGACGCCACCACTCTCCCCGTATCTCCATTGGCACCTGCCATCCTTCGCGCACCGGTCCAAAAGAAAATTCAATTCCCGGTGATGTCTGCGTACGAGGGTGAATCCGACCCGAAGGTCCACCTAGCCAAGTACGCAGACTTTATGATTTCGGTTGGCGCCACCGACTCTACTCAATGCCAGAATTTCCCGCTGACCCTAGGGAATCGAGCTCACCGCTGGTTCTCCTCACTCGCCCCGGGGTCGATCTGCTCATTTAGCCAACTCTTGAGGGAATTCTTGGCCCACTTCTCTGGGTTCGGATCCTACCTTACCCAGAAGCACCGACTCGCCAACATCCACTAAGGCGAGAGCGAGACCGACCAGCAGTACCTGGAGAGGTTCGATAAAATCCTGCTGGAAGGTGAGCCGGTGAGCAAGGACACCAAAGTCATCGCAGCAATGGCCGGACTCAGGAAGGGCACTGACCTCTGGAAGGAGATGCACCTCGCATGTCCCAACACTTACACCGAATTCCACCATAAGGAGGGGGTGTTCGTGGCCATGCAGGAGGCACTGCTCAAAGAAGTTGGTGCCCACGAAGAGAAAAACCCTACGGGAAGAAGTCCGGGGGCACCTACAAGGCTCCCCGGAACTTAAAGGCCTTTAGCGAGGGAGACGAGCTCAAAGAAAAGCTCAATTAGGTCCTCACCGTCTCCGTCGACCACGTCTTCACTACCGTCAAAGGTAAGACCATGCTGGAGGAGCCGAGGCGGATCCGCCAGGACCGCACGAAGCTCAACCCTAATAAATTCTGCGCCTACCACCAAGCCATCGGCCACTTCACCAGCGAGTGCCGAGACCTCCTCAAACAGCTCTGGAAATTCTACGAGGATGGTAAGCTGGCGGAGTTCATGAAGAAGGCCCCAGCTAAGAGACCAAGGTTCGAGAGGAGGGCCACTTCTGATGATGAGGATAAGGAAACGGACCAACCTGGTCCCCAGAACAGGCGGAGGGCACCTCCCCAACCTCAGCAAAACATGGAGCCCACCCGGGAACTTTTGGTCCTCGAGGAGGAGATCAGAGCTGCTAGAGGTCTCCAGGACGGGGGATCCTCCATATCCAAGAGAAAGAGGAAGGCTGAAATCCGGGCCATAAACCAAGTCCAGGAAGGTAGCTCCGGCCCCAGGTCCATCTCACAGCTTACTGATGAGCTGACATTTTCCTCGGCGGACCTGGAAGGGGTACTGATGCCCCACAACGACTCGTTGGTGATAACCACGAACATCATGAACGTCCGAGTTCACAGACTACTTGTGGACACCGGCACATTCACCAACATTCTCTTCAAATCCACCTTAAATGCCTTAGGTGATTTCGAGTCATATCTGGAACCTAGCAATGCTAGGATAGTGGGGTTCGGAGAGGCTATAACCTTCCCCCTAGGTACTGTTAGGTTGAGCGTCCAGCTTGTATCGGCTGAGGACCCCGAAATGAGACTGACTAGGCTCATAGATTTCCTAGTTGTCGACCAGCAGTCCTCCTACAACGGGTTCCTTGGTCGCCCATTTATTAATGAATTCAAAGTGGCGTGTTCGACCTACTACTACTATTTGAAATTCCCAACTCCAAAAGGTGCCGAAACTATAAAAGGTGACCAGAAAAAGGCCCGAGAGTGTTTACTCCAAGTTAAAGACGGCCGGGTCAGAAAGTCTGTTACGTAGGTCCACATCCTCGAAGAGGACGTACAGATTCCGACGGACGAGCCAAACATCCTAGACGTCGTCTCGGTCAAAACTTAGATGATGGAGGTAGGCGATTTGTAGGAAATCAACCAAGGCACAGGACCTATGCAAGACACACAACCGACACCAACAGAGGATTTGGAAGAAACCCAAGTGTTGGGACCTGCGCAAGAGTCGGGACCTGCGCAGGAACAACAACCTGCTCCCATGGAGGTGGTCGATGAAGCCCGAGATGGGGGACCTGCGGGAGGTCAAGAACCAACACCAATGGACGTTGACCTAACTCCCCAAGTCACCGCACCATCCCAAGTTGACAAAATACCGGAGGTACTAACAGTTGATGGACCCACCCGAGCCGAAAGCCAACCCGATGACCTCAAACCGCGCATAGGTCACGATCCTGTGCAGATGTCACAAGAGGAGTGGGACGAGTTCATCAGCGACCTAAGGTGGAAAAGTCAAAAGAGAAAAGCCACCCCCATGGAGGAACTAACGGCACTCCCGGTGGACCCGGAAAGGGACTTAGAACTTTTCATCAGTTCTGAGTTACCTGAACCGTACCGGTCTAGGATGGAGCTGTTCTTGATGGCCAACCTAGACGTATTTGCCTGGTCCCATAAGGATATGACGGGAATCCCGCTAGAGCACGCTTGTCACAGACTCAACATAGATCCAACGAGGAGACCCGTACGCCAAAAGCGAAAAAAGTATGGACCAGACAAATACGCAGCTCTAACTGTTGAGGTGGAGAAGTTGTTAGACAACAAGCTGATCAAGGAGGCTTTGTGTCCACAGTGGGTCGCAAACCCCATCCTGGTAAAGAAACACAACGGGACGTGGAGGCTATGCATTGATTTCACGGACTTGAACAAAGCATGTCCGAAGGACAACTTCCCGCTGCCC